>JAPMOQ010010593.1:3705521-3730996 GCA_026543055.1 Argiope trifasciata | reverse complement strand
TACCTAATTTCATCTAACCACAATTTCTTACACCTAATTTCATCTAATCACAATTTCTTATACCAAATTTCATCTAATCACAATTTCTTATACCTAATTTCATCTAACAACAATTTCTTATACCCAATTTCATCTAACCACAATTTCTTATCCCTAATTTCATCCTTCTGGTCAAAGCAGTTTTAAGTTCACTGACAGACAGAATTCGAAAAATGTGTTTTTCGTTTTCTGAGGAAAAGAGATTCGTTAACATCTCACATTCGAATGTTTTCAAGATTTGCTATTTTTCCTACATTTTCTGTTTGTACACGTGAAATAAAAATACATGTTGGTACATAATACCCAATAGGTGATGTAAATTTATTAGAAATTTTTTACTGAGCTCGTAACAACTTTTTCATTTCATCTTGTTTCTTTTAAACTTCTTTATTAGCCAATAAATAAAAAACCAAACAACAAAAGAAACCGGTTCATTCTGATTATAAATACTTTCCAATATGCGTTTGAAATTCATTCATTCCACCCCATGAATAAAAGAACATTTTGAGTGGATTATGTTTCAAAAACAGGAAGGGAACAATATTCCCGATGGAGTGTCTGCACATCCTTTTCAACCTCCCCAATATCGTAACCTTATTTGCACTCTGGCTGGGCTTGAATGCTCCTTTTACTCACCAACTTGCATCCTGTGCAATCTAATGCGGGAGAAATTACCTTTTCAAGAAAGTAAGTCCGAAGAAAGCGATTTGGGGAAACTCAATTTAACTTCCTACAGGAGGTTCTTTTACTTTGCGTTATCTCGGACCACCAAGTAAATACTTCCTTTCTTCCTTTTTTTCTCTCACTATCCTTGCGTTCTTCATTTTATTTTACTCCCTTTACCAACTTAAAATGTGTTTAGTCGGGAAGTCTGTTTTGATATCTACTCCATTTCCATAACATTAAAATATTCCTTACTCAAGTTGGCTCTTGTCCAAATTTTCTTTTTCCTCACTCACAAAATAACCTTGGATTGTAGAAGATAAAAAATTGATGAATAAGCATTTTTTTATGCGGGGGGGGGAAATGCCAGTTTTGAGAGCACTGTTAAATTTTGTAGCTGCATATTTTCCTTTTTTTATAACTGATATTTTCTTGTAAAAGAGTTGTAGCTGATTATCATCTTAAACTTATTTATTGGAGATCATATTAATTAATCAATAGCTACAGTATAACCTGCCTCTTTCAAATTTTCCTTTGTAGCCGCATATTTTCCTTTTTTATAATTGATATTTTCTTGTATATAAGATGATAATAAGCTACAATTTTAACTTATTTATTGGAGATCATATTAATTTATGAATAGCTACTGTATAACCTGCCTCTTACAAATTGGCGGTTGTGACCTATGAATTGAAAGATATTAGACGAGTCTACTGTGAGAAATTGTAAGACGTGAGCACCATCTTATTTACGACAACTCTTTTGTTTCTCAACTATGCGCTGTGTATTTTATAATTTACCTTTTGAATTAATATTAGGTTGTTCGGAAAGTAATTTCGTTTTTTCCTGACAAAGGATTTAATTGCATTTTTCGCACCCAATTTCATGCTTAAACCGCAAAATCATTTTATGTTTTAAGAGCTGATATAGCAAGGCTTGAGTGTGAAAAAGTGCAGCTGATTCTTCGCAGTAGTTTTTGGATGGTGCCCTTTTAAATATGGAGAGCAATAAACAGCATTTTCGTCATTTTTTTCTTTTTTGCTATAAAAGGTAAAAATGCTGTTCAAGCCAGAAATAAATTAGCCAATATGTGTGGAGAAGATGTGTTAACAGTACATCAGTACCAGAACTGATTTGCAAAATTTTTCCTTCAAATGAGGAGGCCAAAAACCACCTCGATCAGTTTTTTTTTACAGCAAAGACCAAAACTTTTATGAGCGTGTAATCATGTTACTACCAAAAATATGGCAAAAGGTATTAGACCAGAATGGCAATTTTATAATTTAATAAATAATTTATTCATTAAACGAAAATTTCTTTTCATTTTGACAAAAAAATACGAAATGACTTTCCGAACAACCCAATACTTATTCCTCAGAGCTTGGGCATCAATAATAAATTCGTTATAGAAACTGAATAATAAATTTATGATTCATAATTCAAAGACACTGGAACTCATTAAAAAATATTACGTTGGTAATTTAGAGGCAGATTTCTTGAATGGTGATAAGTTTTCTTCACATTCATCAGTTTCTTTTAGATTGCTTCATCATTATTCCTGATTTTCTTTTTCAGACTTTAACTAAGACATTCGGTGTTGCTACTTTCAATTTCATAAGTGAAAAGGCGATTTATCTTTAGACACCAGGTTTGACTTGCAACACCTCTTCATACGCGGAGTATCTCTTGAGGAAATATGTTTCGAGCCTGAAACTCTGATTCTGAAGCGAAGTTATACCAACCCTTAAGACTGTTCAGAATAATTGTTCTTCTTTATATGTTATATTTCTATAATAATCAAATATATCCATTAGAGACCATTCTCGAATTAAATTCAGTAATAAAACAAACTCTTGAGCCGTACTATTTACTTTTTCTTTTATTCATCGATGCCATATGTACAATAATGTGTATGTTTGCTTTGAATTCTACACATCTTTTAATATAAAAAGTGTTCAGGCATTTTTTGACGGAAATCATTCGTTAAATATTTTTTGTGCAGTTAACTGATAGTGAGAAATATACCCTGTCCCTCGGAATGACAGAAAAACATAGCTGTTCATTGATGATATTTTTTAAATAATATGCCAAACAGGGACGAAAATAGGCTACTTGTCGAATGAATAACAATAATTTAGATATAGAAACTGTTATAAATCGTGAGCTTATTTAAATATAAAAAACTGGGAACAAAATATGCTACATGTAGAATGAATAACAATCATTTAGATATAGAAACTTTTATAAATAATGAACTTAATGAAAAAATCTTCCACCCCCCGAAATAACTATACTCACTCACATATTCATCTTTATTATTAGTAGAGATAAAAGAAACCAATATTATTTATGTTAACGTAGAAAAACATATCTGAGAGCTCTCATTTTAAAACATTTTATATTATATCCAAGCAACTGAATTAAACTTATAGGTAAAAATATATAATCTAAATCTAGCATCAGAATAAGCATTCCTGATTTTTTTGTGTGTGCATTGTTTTACTCCCCGATTGGACATATGTAACTCATTAAAGCGTGTGTAGTTCAATTTAAACGCAACTTGTACCAGTCAGTTCCTTAGTAGCACACATATAATGTACAATATTATATACGATTTTCGCAACATTGTATCATGTTGGTGAATATTATATAATATAACATCGCACAATATTGTGCAACAAGCTGCCTACTTAAATAAGAAAGGGTTAATCTGAAATTCTGTTAGCAATAATCCTAAGAATATTGTACTTGAACTTTCTTTTGATAAATAGAGGCCGCCTTCTTTTTAATGAGAAATTTAATTCTTTTAAATAATCACAGCATTATTTTAATCTTCTTTCGCTTTTTCTAATAAGGTTATTGAAGCAGCAACATAAATTTTTATTAAGTGCTGTGCCATTTTGTTGGTTTGTTTAATATTACAAATACTATTAGAATCATACGAGATAATTAATAAACAAATAGGTATTCGCAGTTCGTTATTTTAATTATTCAAAATTATCCAGTGAAAAGTTTCTGGTTCTTGTAGCGAATTAAAGACTCTCTAGAAATGAATCGCAGAAGAAAATCGTTATAGATCGAATTCTAATAGTCTGTTTCGTAACAACTGCTAGACAATCGCACATGGTTAAAAGTACATAATACATTTATCTGAAAATATGCGAGTAAGTATAATGGAGACTTCTACTACTAGATTTGAATATTTCCCCTGACTCCTAATTTAATTCATTCCTTTTTACCACCATTACATATCCGGAAATTCAATTGAATTGTAGCTGGAGTTGGTACTTTGGAAGTTAAGTGGGTCGAAGAATATTTTGATTGGTTGTGGTGGTGGGTGGTGGCTCTATGACCACTTGGTCATACCAAGTCCGAATGAGTGGAGCTCTTTCGAATCAAGGCAGAAGTGTGCGCCTTTCGTTGTTCACGAGCACAGTTAAGGTGAAAGTACGACTTTGCTCGAACACACACGACAACTCTTTTTAGGGGTCGGTCGAACTCATTCATACACTCATTCATCCATCCATCCATCCGCACGTCAGAATTTAGATCTAAATCAGAGACCGACTCATCCCTGATTCAGTACCCCCAGAGGTATAATTTGTTATGGGAACTTGGAGGACTTTGCAGTCATAATCGATTTAAGGAGCCCCAACTGCCATTAACCAACACGGTGGTCTTTGGCCGAGACGAGGACAGAACTCGCTACCTTTCGGTTACGAGACTGACACTCTAGCAACCCAGGCTACCGCGGCCCTGACTGGTTGTGGCTCAACTATTAAGTATTTTGGTTTTAGCTTAAGTAAAATTAACCGTAACTGTTTTCCTCGGCCCTCAACCGGCCGCTGCAATGAGCAATCAATCATTGTGTTGGGAGTCCCCGAGTACTTTAATGCATATATGTTAAATGTTATTGTTTCAAATAGTTTTGTCCTTGTGTAAATCAGGTCCTTTAATGTCATTAAGTGCTTTTTAACTTAATTGGCATAATTTATTGATTTTAATTGTCTACTTTGACAGAATTAAAATTTTGGCCCTCTTATGGTCACACAAAAGGTAATAACGTTTTGTTAATGTATCATTTAATTAATGCAGTGGATATGCTATTCAAGGAATATGAAAAACAATGGTGACAGCGTTAATTCATTGTATTAGAGAGAACAATTTTCTCATATGCATTTTCAAAGAACACACATTACAATATGCGTTTCCATTTACATAAATTGCTTCCAGTTTACAATGGAAATCCTCGCATTCAGTTTTCTTTTTAAATAGTTGAATGTAAAGAAACATTATATTATTCCTAGAATGCATTTCTGTCTTCTCAAAAATGAAAGCCTCTCCGCTTGTTTATTTGCATAATATTGGTTTAAAACTTTTCCGTTCCTGTTTCGTTACTTTCAGTACCAGAATATTTTCCGTGCTTTCAAGAACGGAATCTTGAATTTTTCGAAAAAAAAAATCTTTTATCATTCTTTTCCCATGCTTATTTTAAGCCTCTTTCAAAAAATAATATCGTTTGGCGAAAAAAATTGTTGCCATTCTTTTTTTGCTTTACTTCATTTACGTAATGCCAGAAAAAGTTTTAAGAATTGGTGAAGGAAATGAAATGATGCTATTGCATAAATCATTTTATTTTAAAGAAATTTGCATTACAATCAGTGATGGCAAATAGAGATGGTGATACAATAAGTGCTTTAAGAATGCTGAAATAGACACATAAAGCACTTCATTTCCCAAAAATCTTACTTTCAAATTTTCCGGAATTCATGTTCTAAACTCCGCATTTGCACCATTTGTGGTAAATTAAACGAAATATACATTTAGAAATCAGTGTATGAATTTCAATCCTTCCTACAGTAGGTTGTTTGTGAAATGAACTCGTTTTCTCTGATATGATTTAATTTAGAGTGGAATATTACTTTTTTAAATCGTAGATGACATCATATTCAAATTTTCACAATAGCAGAGGGTTTTTCGAAAATATTATATTAAATGAAAATGATCATAACTTCTTTACATACAACAACAGAAAGGAAATTTCTTCAAAATACATCAGAGAATTTTATTTGCCAACTCCAACACAGCTTATTCATGTGCTGCGAGTTTATTTTATTTGTACGCATTAAATACTCGACGTGATTCTTTTTTAACACAATGTCACCTTACGCCAGGTCTGCTAGTGTTTTCAAGTATTGATTCTCTTTCAATAACTATAGGCATAATTTGTACTAGCCGCCTTTGGCGACCAGCTGGTTCGCCATGAGTAATGCGTTCTAAAAATTTTAATTAAATCACATATTCATAAGCCTTGAAGTAATTCCTGGCATTGGTTGGCCTGAAATTATAAATGTTTTTTTCGGTGATGTTGCCAAAATATTAAATATGTTTTTTTAAAGAAAGCGAAAAAGGGGAAAAATTATTGAATTAATGATACAGATATTGCAAACGATTATAAAAATATGCCATTAAGTCAAGATTTCAAAGCATATCCTGTCTAAATTCAATCAGGTTTACCATAAATAAAGAAGATTTGTTGAGTTAATTATTTAGATATCGCAAACGATTATAGAAACCTTTGCTTTGCATTCATTTTTCTAGAAAATATCACATTTTATATTTCTTTTATTTTATCGAGTCACGTGCTAAAAAAACATGGTTAAAATATTTCTTTAAAAATTCATTAAAAGTAGAAGCTTAAGTTATACATTAAAGCACTGATACCCTCAGAAAGCTAATTTTTTAGTTTTTAAATTGATGTAAAAATCTTGTTTATGCGATAATATTTTCGGAAGTTACAGCTAACAACTGTCGAACTTTCGCTTAAATTTTAATTAATTCAAATTCAATTAAAAATTCGTAAAAAGGGCTCCGAGGTGCACATTCCCGACCTCCAAGGTATACATGTACCAAATTTGATAGCTGTAGGTCCAACGGTCTGGCTTGTAGAGAGCCCCCCCCCCACACCACACACACTGAGCTTTATTATAAGTATAGATATAGACGTGATTACAATTCTTGCGTTAGAATTTCGCATAATACAAATCTGTAATTTATATTTCCATCGTCTTTAGTCTCCTTGTAAGGAAGAGAGTTTTACAGATTCTGAATATAACATGCTAAATTCAACCCTTCTAAAAAATTAATTCTTGATGTCCTTTTACATCAAATCTGCTGCGTTTATATAGTTTTCTGAAAAAGCATGTAGAATTACAGAAGACTGTGCATCTTTTAGAAATTCCTAATAAAAATATGGCCGAACTTCTGCATTTTCTAGATTCATTTTTATCGCTTATTTTCCCTGTCAAGCTTATTGCCAGAATTGGAGGTCTTTGACCTAGAATTTATGGATAATCCATGATGATTATTTAAATTTCTTTTTTTTTCAGAGATAAAAGTTATATTAAAAGAAAATAATATTAAAAGTTCGTATCTGTATATTTGTCAAAGTTCGAAATACGGCGTATATATGATATTTTGATGTTACAGCTAATATATTGGATATAATTCTAGACATTTTATGTACGAATAATTAGTTCTTTAGCTGAATTATCCATAAAATTAAATTTAATCTATTTGATACCACTTCTATATTAGACTTTTATATTAGATACACCTAAAATAAATGATGAATGAATAAATTAAATAAAAATAGCTACAACTGTTACTTTGTAACAAAGATTTTTTCAAAGGATTCTGCCGCAATTTAGTACACGAGTTGAAATTATCTTAGGGACTTTGGGATTCAGTACGCTAATTATATTTCGAAACTGAAGGTTATTTCCTTTCGGCGAAGACTCTAGGCTTAAATGAAATCGATGCTTCCATCAAAAATTGTAATGCATTTAAAGTTTGTTGAATACGTATTTCCAAACATGCTTTTCAGCAAATAATTGCTACAAAAGTCGGCCAATAGACTTAATATGGCAATTTATTTGCCATGTCAGCACAGGGCTGAAGAATCAATTAAATTATTTATGAATATCGTAATCTAGTCGTTAATGTATTTCCAAAATTATGAATTAATAATAATTGAAGACGAAGTTTAATTGCTCAAATAGGAAGAAAGATGATTTCACATGTATTAGTCCAATCTTAGTAATCCCCCTTGCCTTTTTCTCTTAAGTTATAAATCCACTACAAAAAAAATCAACAAATTCATTATTAAAAAAATCGAAACTAATGAAACTCACGATATTGGCATCATAAGTTTTATTTAGGCTAATAATTAAATATATTGATGGTGCATTGTACTTTTGACACAAAAACTAAACCATTAAGCATTGTAGAAGTTGACTTTTTTTTGTAATGTGTATTTTAAATTTTTTAAAACAAAAGGTGAATATTTTTTAACATTTCAATTTTGATTTCAATTCTCTCTTCATTTTCCTCGTTCATATAAGTGACATTACACAAATATTGTGATTTTTAGATATATGTATTGATAAATAATAATAAAAAACAAATACAGGAATCTATTCTGCCATTTTCAAAGGTGAAACATCTCAGTTGTATATGCATACGTTAAAAGATACCTGGCAAAATATCTAATCCAAGTTTTCCAAAATATCACTTTGTCCTTATCTCAATTTAAAGGCTGAAAAATAAACAATTAACCCATTTGCATCATATGAAAATATGAAAAAAAGGACCATATCACGGAACATTTTTTATTTCATACTAGCCGCCTTTAGCGACCAGCTGGTTCGCCATGAGTAAAGCGTTCTAAAATTTTCAATTAAATCACATAGCCTTGAAGTAATTCCAGGCATTGATTGACCTGAAATTAATATCTTTAAGATGATGGACGGAAAATTCTAAAAGTACACCTTTTCCTAATAATATTCTTTAATTTTATAAATCAGTCAGTTTTAAGCATCGGTTATGCTTCCAAAATATTTAAAAAAAATTTCGATGATGTTGCCAAAATATTAAATATGTTTTTTTAAAGAAAAAGAGAAAGGAAAAAAATATTAAATTAATGATACAGATATTGCAAACGATTACATAAATATGCCATTAAGTCGGGATTTCGATGCATATCCTGTCTAAATTCAATCAAGTTTACCGTAAATAAAGAAGATTTATTGAGTTAATGATATAGATATTGCAAACGATTGTAGAAACCTTTGCTTTGCATTTATTTTTTAAAGAAAATATCGCCTTTTATATTTCTTTTATTTTATCCAGTCACGTGCTGAAAATTGCATTTCTGTAGCTTTATTTTGCGATGATAATTTTTTTTATTTGAACTTCCGGCATTCTTTTATTTGATCCAGTCACGTGCTAAAAAAACATGGTTAAAATATTTCTTTAAAAATTCGTTAAAAATATACGCTTAAGTTATACATTAAAACACTGATACCATTAGAAGGCTAATTTTTTAATCTTTAAATGGATGTAAAAATCATGTTTATGCGATCATATTTTTGGAAGTTATAGCGGAAAAACGTCGAAATTCCGCTTAAATTTATATTAATTCAAATTCTAATTAAAAATTCGAAAAAAGGGCTCCGAGGTGCCCATTCCCGACCTCCAAGGTATACATGTACCAAATTTGGTAGCTGTAGGTCCAACGGTCTGCTTGTAGAGAGCCCCCCCCCCACACCACACACACTGAGCTTTATTATAAGTATAGATTTAGGTGTAAAATTGTAGAAAAAAAATCCTTTTTGAGCATTATCTTTTAGTCATTTTGCTCAGTGTGGTAATATTTGAAATGTGGGATGCATATAGGTATATAGTAATATGAATATAGTATATATCATATTATATGCATAGCATATATATATACACTCCAGTGATAGTGATCAGGAAAATTGAGCGTATATATTCGCTAATGATGCAAATGGGTTAAAAAAATAAAAGTCTCTCTCTCTCTCTATATATATATATATATAATTCTATAATGCCGGCAGATGGCGCAGATATTCATTAGAAATTTTGGAGATTAGTTAGTTAGGCGTTTGTGGCACAAGAGCTATATATGTCTATGCTGCACCAAACATATGGTTGAAGATAAAAGAAATATACAGTGAAGTTCTAAAAAGTTTAAGTAAAAATTGAAAAGACTAAGAAATGTGGAGATGAAAATTTTCTAGTTAAATAAGAGGAAAAAAACCCAATTTCTTTTAAGAAAGTAAAAATATTTGAATGGGAATGTTCTCCCACCACGTCACGAATATTTGAAGATGATATACCAAATAAACGTAATCGATGAGGATTTAAAACTGGGCATTCAGATTAAAACAAGATGGACAGTCAACTTAACATGATATGAAATGCAGACTAGAAATTTTGACGGCTATCTTCAGGAGAAGTTATGAATGAAAATATTTATTCAGGAATATTTTTCAATATTTTAATTAAGAGAGGAGCTGATTCTATGTTTGCACTACGCGTTTAGAATTTCACTCTGCTTGTGAAATTAATCATTACATATTCTAATCAAGACGCTGACAGCTTTACTTCCTTGTCTTATTCAGTTATTTCATGTGTTATGAATAAAATGTTTGCTAATGAAGGAAAAAGGAGAAATGAAACAAAGAGGGAAGGGAGATAATAATATTGCTCATTATTGTTATTTTCTTTGAATGTTTTCATAGTATCAACACGGAAGAGCATATAAATATAGATTATATTCCAGAATCTCCGTTATCAATCAAAACTTAAAATATTTCATTAGAAGTGGAATTGATTTTTCTTTTCCAAGGTTATATTATTGCATTGAAGACTGATTTACAATCTATAATTCCCCATCTATTTTTTTAAAGTTTGACACGCCCAGCTTATTTTCTATTATTTGTTATCATTTCTGGCTTTGCAAAAACAAATAATAACTTAGTACCCAAAAGAAAAATCTTAGTTATAGAAAGCCCTTCAATGTGCAGTTAGAACATAAATTATTATAAAAAGTTTTAAAAAATGATGCATAAATAAATTTGACAAAATAAATAACAAAAACATATAAAAAATACGGTAGTGAGAGAAAGTATCAGCATAAAAGTAGAATAGCATTAAAAATATTTCGTAAATTTTGATCCAAAAAAATTGAGAATGGAGTCTATATGTAAGTACACATTGTTCGCAAAATGTCTAGAAAAACTTTCAATACGAAAATATAAATAAGAAAATAGTATTGCGAAAATTTAATATTAAATAAAGGTTTTTCTTTTGTTTATTGCTAACAATTTTAGCCAATCCTTTCTAGGACATGGAAAATATATTTTAAAACATCGTTTCATAGTTAAATTCATTCAAATTTTTGCAACCTGGATATTCCATTTTTAAGTTTAAAAAGTAATAAAAAATTAAATTAATCAAAAAGACTATTAACACAGCTCTATAGAGCAAAAAGAGCTCTATCGAATCAATATCATACACTTTGTCAAACATAAAAAAAAACATTGTAATACAAAGAAAATATAAAAACGCTACGAACTTCCCCTACCTAATACTCACCTCCCAATTCACCAATGTTTGCACTTACGCCTACATCATAACTTCAGTTGTGATGTAGGCATAAGTTTATAAATTTTGTAGTAAGACAAACACTCAGAGAATTCAATTATTATTTCACACGAAATGGCATTTCTTGATTTGTTAATTATCACTTAACCAAATTAATTAATTAATCAAATTCAATTTATATAATAAGCTCAATAAATCAGTTTTCTTAAGCCAGTCTTAACTAAAAATACGTTAATACTCCAAGAAACAAAAAGGCTTTTTAAAGGGATTAAAACATTGCATAGAAAGATGTTAGAAATATGAATGACACTGAGACAAAATCTTAAATGGGATTGTTTCACATATTGGATTACACTACTTTAAGCTTTCCTTTGGCCGTGAAATGATAAATTACTTGTAAACCATTGCAGAGTAGCAACTAGTCGTCGACAAAATTTGCAATTTATTTTGTATTATAGTATGGTTATCAGTGATTACTAAATTAGAACATGAACACATCCAGCTATTCAACTTGCGTATTGGATAGAAACAAGAAGAAATATATTTGAGATTTTACTTGGATTATAATTATAGGCTATATATAATTATTTAGATATTACTCACCTACAATTGTTGCAAAAATGAACACTCCTATCAAATAGCTGATGATGGTAAACATATACCTAAAACAAACAAAAACATTTTGTTTTATATCTCTTTCAAAGAAACATATATTTGCATCTTCTGTTAATATGCTGGTATAAATAAAGTATTTACAATAACAAGAATTTTTTGAATAATTAAAGACATTGACAATTTCATGCGAAATAATTAGTCATTAACTTTTTTTAAATATATTTTTTAATAAATAAAAAACATTATTTTTGAATTAATTTTTCAAATTTTCTATTCTTTTTCTAAATTTAAATTAAATGTTACACTAATTGGTAGCTAAACAATCTAGAATTAATCGTATACAGAAGGTGAGGAATAAAGTCATTCCGTTAGTGTGAAACGCACCAGTATAATGCGAGAATAACTTTGTGCTGTAAATAGTAATTAAAATTTATAATATTCAATACTTTATTTTAAAAATTGGTTTCCAGTAACACAATTATTCCAGTAACACAATTTATAATAATCAAATAAACAAGTATCTCTGAAATGCTTATTTTTTAATAATTTTAAAACAGTGTTTTTAAAGTTATATAATACACCGAATGTATTATTATAAAAATGGTAAAACTTTAAGATTCTAATTAAAAATTCTATAAAATTTTGGAAACTCTTTTGTTAACAAGCACATATTATCCAGGTAGTATAAAATTTTATAATTTCAGATCCAATGTTTTGCCCCACACAGAATTTTGAGAGATGTTTTTCTTCCAATATATGTGTTACAGGACGCACAACTACAGAGTATCCCACAAAATATCCCTCATTTTAAGTTAAATAACTCACCACTGGAGATCGAAAGAAAATTGCATTGGTTTGCATATTTATAAAATTCTAAAACTGTTATTTAAAGTTAAAATTTAATTATAAACTTTGAGAATAACTGAGTTATAAAAATGGTTAAATTTACATAAGTATCTTTTATAAATACTCTTTTAAAATTACAAATATACATGTAATTTGTCATCATGTTACAAACTTTACAGTACATAAAAAATTGCATATCAGAGGTTTTTTCTTTATTTAAAAATATTTGGAGATAAAAGTTATTTCCTTAAATTATCACATCTTCTGGAATAGTCATGGCCTCCATGATCACTCAATCTTATTCCTTGGGATTATTTACCTCGGAGGAAATAAAAGAACATTGTTTCGTGAAATAACTTTGCATTACTTTAGCTTGAAGAGTGGACCTGTAATTCATGCATGGTTATTTCCAAAAACGCAGACATTGAGACTAAAAATTCTAGGTTTCTTGCACATTATATTTGTGTTACGGAAACTGCACATTTTATGCTTATTTCAATGTGATTGCAGCAATTGTTTGTAAAGGACTTCAAATCACAACTGCAACAGTCATCATCATCTAATGGAATGATTTCTAATTTAGAAATAGAGTCTGAAAGATTTAATTTTAAATAAACTAGGTTTCATTTATTGATCTCTACCGCTGACAAATTATTTTATTAAAAATTGACAATCCGTTATGGAATAATCTGTATTAGGAAAGTTATAAAAATAACCACGTAAATAGATGCTTTGAATGCTGTTAAAACAAATAATGTTTAATTTCCAAGATTTCAATCGTAAAAGGATTACTGCCTGTTTCACGGTTTACAAATTGATTCATTCATTCATCAATTCATTTGAAACAAGAATAAAGAGAATATAATTAACTTCAGAGAAACATATCAAAAATATATTTTACATAATTCAAATATTGGATATTCTCAATATCCTTTTAAATTTATGCTTTCAAATGAGGCTGTTTTACTTTCATTTAGCAAATACTAAAATTCAGAAAATAAACATTCTGTTGTAGAAATATTTTATGGAGCATTTTCTAAAATTGCGGTTAATAAGAGCTCCTCGCTTTGATGTAAACACAAATTAATGAGATTTTAACACAACAAATCTTCGTGCATCTACTGAGTTTTCCAGCTCAAATAACATCGAAGTCTTTTAATGACATTTTAAATAATAAGGGACCTAACATAGCATTCTTTTAGACACAGGGTTTCATGCAATGTTTCGAAATGAACATTATTTGCAGTTATTTCGGTAATGTTCTTTAAGAAGAGCAGAGCAATTTAATTAATTTATCTACGGTTCGTTTCATTTAAATAAAGGATATCTAAATGCACACGAACGATTTCTAAATGTTATTTGGAATCTGTTCATTTTGAAGTAATACATGTTCAAATTTGAAATCGATTTGACTTTCTGTAATTTGGCATCGAAGAAAGCAAAAGTGAAAAAAGCATAAATTAATAAAGTATAATTAAAAATTAAACCTTATTGCAAATTTCAAGTTATTATGCGGGAACATCATTTTTTTAGTCATTATTTGTCTTAATTTAAATCATTAATAAGTTTGAAAGAATCATGAGACTATCAGATTGAACATGAGCCGATATTTAGAGAAACGACGGGTTTCTTTTATCGCAAAATCGGTCGAGCTGCAAAACTTTGTTTGTCAGTTAGAAAAATTGGAAATGAAAATTGGAGATTATCGCCAAGTTAAAACTTTATTTGGCTATAATTCGCCAAATATGACAACATTCTGCATTATTTTCTAATAATTCTAAAACCGAAAAACGGATGCCTCAAAAGTGATAAATGCCCAATTGGTTGCCTATGAATTTTGAGGCTTCAACACTTGCCTACCTGATGTGAGGCTTTAAAAACCTCAAATCAAAATAATATTTTCTCATATGATAATAAATTAATCCAAATTAATGCTGAACTAAAAGCAACTGCTCCACAAATAAGCCATGCTTCTTTTGAATCTAATCACAAACATTTGAAGGATCATGGGGCATTTTATCCTATCTTTTTCAAATTCATTGCTTTTTTTAATAAACAAATTGAATTTTTAATAAATTATTTCTATTTGAAACTATGCCAATTCATTTATTATTGCTCTTTATATACGCTTTTTATTTTTTTGTTAGATTGTAATTTATGAAAGTTGATTTAAAAAGATTAATAAATGAATGAAATAGTGGAATAATATTACCAAGATGATATTTACTATTATTTTTCAATGTTTCATTTCGAATAATAATTAGAACGTTCGATTAATATCTAAGTTTTCATTAAATATCTAGAAAACAGATTGAATCATTTTTTAACATTTTGCTCAATCATGCATTCAACAAAAATTCAATAAAAGAAAGAAAGATAATTTTGAAGGGAATTTTAATATAATGAGATAACGAATTTCTTTGAAAATTGTGTAATGCAAACTTCTACTGGATTTGTACAGCATTTTCAATTTCGCAGTTCTACAGGGCACACCATTAGACAGTACCAAATTTGATACTTTTGTAATTTCTTCGATTGTAAATGTTTCTCCAAAAAGTGATTTTGCCAATTTCTCTGAAATTTAAAAATTCAGCCCTTCTTTCAATTGTTTAGAATATGGATATTTTGTACAAAAACCATTTTTATATCTTTTTTACATTAATCATAATTAAGCTGTTCAGTAATGTCCCTTTTATCCCTTTAAACATTTTTTCATTTCATTTTATTAAATTCTGAAAAATTAAAAATATGCCAGAAAACTTTTACTATTGTAATGACATTCTAATCATTCATTAATTTTATGAAAACTTTCAGTTACATGGCTTTATTCCTGTTAACATAACGAAGACTAGAAGATATGGTCTTCCTGAAAACTTCTCGCATACGTTCTGCAGCATATACTTTCCCGATAAAAATTGTGACCTTTGGACAAAACCGTGAGCACTGCGATTATTCAGATTTTCATTTTGAAAAGAGCATTTCATTCACTCGAGCGTTTCTGTTGTGGATTTCTGATACCGATAAAACCGATTAAATCAAGACTGGGCCCAGAAATACAATTTCTGTAACAGGATCACATGGAAAATGTCGAAACCTTTGCATTTTTAAGATATCACGTTTACATTCGTGAGAAGGAACAGATCTATTCTTTGAAGATTTTGGTAAGTAAAAGTTATGAACCAGCTTTTATCCATTTAGCTGTTTATTCTTTTATCGCGCTTATTTGTACTGAAAATTTGAAAATGGATTTTATTCATAAGTTGATAGAAATCTACAAGTTTGGTGTGAAACCTTATATTCAAATCTAGATATAAACAGCTTAGAGTTATCACATTTACAGCCAGGCAGACAAACCCGAAAATGCAATTTTTGGATGTTTAAAGTATCCGACTACCTTAAAAACTGGCAATCGGTAACACTGGTGATTTTTTATTGTTATTTCTTGCAATTCAGACTTTTACCTCCTTAAAATAGTTTATCTTTTCTAGGAAAAGGAAGACCTGACCTATCAGACCTATCCATATACCTGCCCTACTCTTTTTTCACATAATTTTTCAGATAAAATTTATCATTAGCTTAAATGCTCTTAAAATTTTAATTTTCATAAAAACCCTCCACCGTTAACATGATATTCTAAACATTAATAGGGATATTTAAGTAAAAATTTCATTGTGTGTTTTAAATAATATGGGCAATGAAATAAACAAAAAGTTGTTATTGGTGAAATACTTTCTCTTTATAGGTGCTTTTAGAAAAATTAAGTTGTAAATATATGTAAAAAATGTATATCTATGCATATTTTTACATATAACTTCTCTGCATCTCAAATTTTTCTTGACTTTTGGTTCATTTCATTCATCATTGTAATATGTAACTTGTGAACAAAGAAAAATTGGATTGCTGTATTGCAATTTTGTATAGAGTGCTAACGGTTTTGGATACATTTCATTAAACTTTACAACAAATTTTCCTATTTATAAAAATATATTAAATTTTCAAATAAGTTTGCTGTATTTATAGTATTTTGTATTATGATTGACAATACAGCTAAAAAATATAGCTTTAAATAAATCCAAATTTTCAAAATTTTTCCTACGAACGTAGTCGGATACCTTAAATGAGGAGATTCGAAGCATTTTTCAAACTCTTGAATCTGAATTTTTTTAAAGCAACAATTTTCTTTGTGTTCTTTGTATACAAGAAAATAAAAAAATATGCGTTAATTATTAACAGACTTAAACAGCAAATGTTCAAAACATAGAATTTGAAATGGCATTAATATCCTCATTTTTCAAATATGAAAATGATGTTAGTATGATATTTTTGTAAATTTCATGCTGATTTCATTTCTCTTATACACAATGCAACGGCAAATGCAATCAAATCAGACTGAGACAAAAAGACATAACATAACGTTCTTCTATGCCACTTTGCCTAAAACTGCTATAGTTATTAACAATTAGTTAGATGTGGACCTACTGATTAATGTAAAACGATGAATTAAGGATAAAACGTAGCCATGTTATGTTACATCAAATTTGAGACATTCAAATGACTGTTTTTAAAATAAATTTTAATTAGTTAACATAATTTTTTTGTCTTCACCAATAGATTTAAGACAAGTTTTACGTTGAAATGTTAGATATATTTTAATTTTAGATATTCACTAGAAAAATAAGGCCAGCAACGGGCCATTTTTGAGTTCAAGTGATAAGATCATATCCTTTATATATTTAAAACTCTAGAAATGTCCATATTTGCGATTCATTCGTAGATAACGATAAAGGAATATTTATTAAGTTTTGAAATGGGTTGTTGTCAATATTTTGTGGGTTATAAATTGTAGTTAATCAATCATTCAATTATTAGCAGCCATTAGCTTCAGTTGATTTATCGCTAGACTCGATTAAATTAATCACTTATCTTCTAAAAAAAGAAATGAAACCCAAAAAAATCTCAGATAATTATACATTTTTTTTCCTATTTCATCATTGCAGCTTTTGGGCTTCGATCGTTTCTTCTTGAATCCTTCATTTTTGAATTTTTTTCCCTTCTATTTTCGCCGTCTAAGTACTTTTTTCACTCGCGAGTTTCATTTGGTTAACGACCCTAAGAAGTGTGCCCAGTCATCGTTACTGACAGAGTTAAGAACACTGCAAACTCAACCATTAAAAAGTCGTTAAAGAAGTCATAGTGCCATAACATTAAAAGAGGCAGCAGACGGACATCTCGGCTCGGCTGTTTTAACGCTCTCGGGAGTTTTTGACTTCTATTTTTGAATGTTATAGGAAATCTTCGAGCAATTTCTGATAATGTATTAAATATTTTTTTCTCAGGAAAAGACAGTAATTTTATAATATAACCACCGGGTGCGATCACCCCAAATCTTTCTAGCAAACTTGGCATTGCAGAGAAAACACAGGATTTAATATTATTCTCTGTTGGGTTCCGGGTCACGTGGGTATTTTGGGCAATGAGGAGGCTGATGCTGCAGCTAAATCTGCATCAACACTACTGTCTCAGGACCTCCCATATTGTGATATTAAAAAGTCACCTTTTTATCGAATTTTTACAACATGGCAAGAATCTTGGGATCAGCAAATCCAGAACAAACTACATTCCATAAAACCCACCATCAGGTTGTGGCCTTTTCTACCTCAACGAGAGGTTGATGTTAAATTGACTCGCCTCCGTATAGGTCCTACTCGTTTCACACACCGCCATCTTAATTTTGGCGATAGAGCACCACTTTGTCCCTGAATTTTAGTGTGAGGCACATCTTTGTTGAATATCCTTCCTTTGATAATCATCGTCATTTCCAGTTTCAGACAAATTCTCTTAACCTAAAAGACTTGGTTGGTGGGAAGCACCATCCAAATGTTTTTAAATTTTTAAAATAAGTTGAGATATTGATGTGTATTTAACTTTTTCTTTCTTTCGCGGTTAACATTTGCTAATCATATGTGTTTTGTGTTTTAAAACCTGTATCATTTTTTATTTAAATGGTTTCTGCATTTTTCTTTTAATTCAACAAAAGTCTGTCGCAGCTTAGCCAAGAGTGACTCTTGTGCCAATAAATCACAAAAACCAACCAACCAGCCAGCCAGCCAGAGAACGCCTTGCAGGATTTTGATGTACAATAGTAATGAAATATTTATTTTTGGCGTGCATTTAGCGATTTCACTGCATCCATAGTGACATCCTTGGCGAGGGTTGTTGATGACTAATTTCTAGAATACAGTTAACACATGAAAGGCGGGAGTCGTAGTACTACGATTTGATGCGCGTTACCTAGCCTGCTTTCGTCAAGATCCCCCGCCTTTCATGTGTTAATGTTATCCAGAAATCGAATTTGCAATTTAGACACGTTTTTTTCAATTGATTAGAACACAGATTTGGCCCAAAATTCTTCCTCTAATCACAAATTTCCATATCCATAATTTGATATATTTAAGTAGCTGCGTTTTTGAATGATCGCTTTAACATGTTTCTGAAAGTACAGACAGACAGATTCAGTCAACCTTTGTTGGTTTTGTATCATCCTTTGATAGGTGTCTATGCTATAAATGTTAAATATGTATCGATCATAGATTATAGATATAGCTCTTTAATTTAGTAATTGTCATGTTAACTTAAAAACCGAATAGCTGGAAAAACGATAAAACAACCGATTCTTTGAATATTGGAACAGATTTTACACAGCATTTGATAGAAATCTGCAAATTTGGTGTGAAGATCGTATAGCAAATTTAAATCATAATTCAAAACATTTTTGAGTTATTTTTGTCACAGATAAGGATACTGACGTTTTCAAAAAATGGCTTATTGAAACTAGAGGAAATAAAAGATGTGAAGTTTTGGCAAAAACTCACGTTCGAATTTTTTTGACGAGTTCTCTATTTTCTTTATACAACGCATACCAAAAAGTATTTCAAAAAGTCTAGCAGGAACTCATTTTTTACATAAATTTTTCCAACATAATATTCATATATAGAATTGAAATAATTTAAACTTATTGTGAATTTTTTCACGATTCAATATGAGCAGTTATTTCTCATTTTGTCATATTTAAAGAATGGAAAATAAAGCTCGCTTGCCCCCAAATAGAACTATTTTATACTACGTCTTTATGAAACGTATACCAGAACTTTGAATGCATGACGAGTAAAAATGTAGATGTAGACACATTTGAAAAAATACCTTATTTTAAAAGAACATTGGAAGATAAGTTTAGAGCAGTCGATTCACAGCGGCTAACAATTTCTGTCAGGAATATTGTCAACAAGTAAAGCGAAAATGCTTAAATTATTTAAGCATACGTAATACTCAAACAGTATGAAAGGAAAAGATTTGAGAAAATGACCATTGCTAAACACTAAGCCAGAAACCATCGCCACATAACAAATTCCCTTTATGAAATTAAGTATGAGTTACATTTTATATTTAGAGGAAAATGCAGACAAATGATAGCCAATTCCTTTATGCATTTTAGATGGCACATCAATGTGCCAAATTTGTCCAAGTAGCTCTGTTGATTATATTATAGTTATCTTGAATTTGGACAGACAGACTTTACTGTCATTTCAGAAAAAAAAATGAAAGAAATCTATAAATTTGGTATAAAGAAATATAAAACTTCTTCCAACTTGCTGAAAGTGTTTTCAGTTATTGTTTCCACATTATTCTAGAAATATGTTTAATCAAATATATCCAGCAGATAGAATTTCAAAAAATATGTTTTTCGAACTCAAAGAGGACTAAAATTTGGAAATTCGTCAAGAATTCGAGTTTTTAACGATTCTATTTACATTTTTCTTATGTTATAAATTAAAAATAAATTCGAATTATATTTTTTCATATAATTGTAAATTATAATAAACCTTTGATAGAAAATATAACATTTCATGGCACATTTTGATTAGAAAATTTTCTTTGTCTCCAGGTATCTAGATTAAAGAAATAATCACATTAAAAAGTTTACTTGAGGAATTTCTTCAACTTCCATCAAGTACTGTCTCGATGTGATTTCGTTAAATTCTTTTCTTTTCCAAGCGGCTGATTTTTTTCTTGTTAACTTGTTACGCTCTCACCTTAATTAAAATTGTTCGAAGAACTTTTAATTTGATTCCAAGTGGTGTACTCGAAGACTAGTGCCTCTTCTTGAACAAGTATTTGGGATGCTTTTGTTTTTCTGACTGAAGACACACACAAATCAAGAAAGAGAATTTTTGTTTTTCTGTCTCGATTTGTAAGAATCTGATGATTTCTAAGAACTTCAGAAAAGTGAGTAGAATTATCAAATGAAACTGAATTAGAAAGTGGATTAATATTTTTATTTTTATAGATGAGAGTTTATTCATAAATATTACATTGTTTTAATTACCAAAAACATATTCAATAAGAAGTACACTTTTATTAATAGGCCCCAAGTAATTCTAAATATTTTAAGAGCCAGGAAATTCAACTTAATTATTTTTATCTTTAAAATAAGCATAGCATTCAAGTGTTTTAATAACTTGAGAAAAAAAATCAGTTTTAAAGTGTGCATTTCCACAATTATGACTAGATTTACACATCTATACATTTTTCCATATGTTAACATTTTTAGGATCGTTTTGAAGAGGATCTAAATAAATTTATAGTCGCATTAATCTAATTTATAAAAATGAATTGTCTGATCATATTTTATGCGCTGGCTTACCTTTCAACTCATTGCGATAAAACTTTTGATAACTTATTGCTTTCAATTTCAGTGAAAGTATATTCATAGTGCAATTATTTGCATATATTTTGAAGACAATAAAATTTACTAACAAATCTATTCGCAGCTTTCTATTATACAACATTATTTTAAAACTAATAATTGACAAAAAAGAAATAACAAAGGGCTCATGTCATCACACAAATATCAAGTAAAATAAATTATTATCGACACCATTCAATTTGAATGAAATGAAATTGAAAATATTTAATGTAAACGGTAATTTTCTCTTCCTTTTTTTGATGACTTGTCATCTACACAAGATACAGTCATTCAGCGTGCACAATAGTTTGGCTGCAGTGAACCCCATACATTATTCAAAGATTGTCTCACACATAAAAAGTAGAATTATTATCATCTATGCCAATAAAGGTAAGTTATATATGATAGAGAGTTTTCAAGCAAACGGTAATTTTTCTATTTATTTATCTATTCATTATTGAATCTACAAACGATATTTTGATTATACATGCTGATTGCTTCCTCAAAAAATATACCTTCCAAACTTTTGTCACACAGTAGATCTACCAGAAAGAAATAAGTAACCACATAGAAATAAGCAAATTCAAGCTTCTCAAATAAAAGAGAAAAGGCAAGAGCAGTTCGTTTACGAATTGCAAATTCACCTGTTTCAACATGCGGCAAGAATCAGAAGACAGCGTTTTTTGTGCTAACCAATCATGTGCGTGAGAATCAGAAGACCAACATGTAGCAAGAAGCGAGGCAACTATTCTTAATGGAGGAGGTGTTTTCATTTCAAGAATTCTAGTTCCTCCCATCGATACGCCTTCTGATTTCAAACGATTGCATTTTCCATTTAACCAGTAATCTCGATGATCATGAACAAGACGCAAAGTCCACCCTTTCAAGTGCTGATTGAAATGAGAAAATCCGTGTTTTTTCACTTGGTTAATGACTGTGACTGTGTATGTTCTTTCAAGCCTCCTCTTAAATAGCTGAACTAAATTCAAACAAACTTCAAATGCTTATCATATAAAACATCATAAGTAATACATTCGACTTTCCAAAGAGCAAAAATTAGATAAATATAAAATTTTTTTTTCACTCTAAATTCTTTACTAGCATTTTTTAATTTCTTTTTTGTTTTGATAGACATTGATTAGCTTGCATTGCTCTGAAAATAGAGATTTAACCGCGTTTATAACTTTCAACCAATCACTCCACTCCAAACGATATTAATATCCTACGAAGAAAATCACCTATCGACGCATTTTAAAAATCGTCTGGCTCAATTGATGCTTTAATTTTAACTAAAAGCAGACGATAAAAGTATGTTATTAATTACATTTTGATACAAAAGTAATTTTTACATTATAAATATTGTACAAGAAAGCATTAATTCTCTGAAAAGCTAAGTATTTCAATAGAAGAATGAAAAAAAATAATCAACTAAAATTTATTTGCCTAGAAAAAGCCCATCATTGAAATTATTTTTAAAAAATTTCAAACGAAATTAGCCATTGAAAGATACCAACCTATTTAAAATTATATTGTCTATAATTAACAAAAAAAGAGCATTCGCTGAGTTGAGTTGAGTTTACTGGGAATTCTTCCAGAGTCAAAAAAGAAAACTCTGCTAAAGTATTTACAAAGTTTTCCAAACATTTGGCCTCATGAAATTACGGCAAACGACCTTAGAGAAAAGAAATTCAGTGATTGCAAAGAAACCGTTTCGCTTCACAAAACAGAACCGGGACACGTTTCACAATCACGAGGGCGAATTTCCCGGAACTGAAGTGAAATGAAACGAGACATCGTTCCTATGTTTAACCCTCTAATGTTGAAGCAGGAAGTTGCGTTACCTTCCAGGCAAGAAGATCCCGGATTAAATGAGAATGGCCGGACGTGACGCAATGATTGGAAGACGAATTTAATCTCTTCTTTTGTTGATCGAAGGGTTGTGATAAAGGTCCGTTTAAACTCTTCGATAGAAAATTCATGAAAATTGATGTTTTTAGAAAGTATATATCTATGTTTTATTTCTATGTAATAAGGTGAAAGGCTAGAAATTACAATTGAATGATATATGTTATTTTTATTTAAGATAGCTGGTACTCGGCGTGTTGCTGCCGGCGAAAAAAAATAATATTAACCCCTTCCAGTAAGATTTAAGAATGCAAAAATTATGGGCGATATAGCTAGTTGACTTTTACTGAAGAAAACTTAGTTTATTTTATAATTCTAACTAATTTATAATTATTAATTAAATTCTATTATTGGTATGAATGTAATTGTAATTTGTATGTTCGCATTCAACATTTCTTCAAAAATCTCTAGTGATTTCGGATTAGCCACTAGTTTTCGCGTTTACTCTAGGCACTCTATTTCGCGGTATTTTTTTCTTTTCTTTTTTTAAAAAATAATTTCAGGCACATAATGTGTCTACGACTCCAGAGTATTCACAGAATTCACTACTTAGTCACTCTGCGCTTTTTTGTCTTCTTGGTAATATTTCACTATCATTAGCTTCAATATCGGTATCAGTTAAATATATATTTATTTTCTGTTTTTTCTAAATCATTTTGGTCCTGATTTACATCACTCTTATTCATTAAGGCGTTTATTTCACTGCATGTTTAGCATTTAGTTAGTCCGATGTTCTGGCTAAATGCTTATTAGAATAAATGAGCGAATTTATTAGAATGATTACTAATAATTTGGCCGTAACTTGTACCAAGACAATTAAACGATATATGATACCAACATATGTAACAAAGTGCCTCTGAATTCAATACACTAGAAATTTTAAATCAAATTTATTATTATATTCAACAGTAACTTTAGTCGCATGACGAGTATAACTCGTCATTTCATATAGCGCAATGACAAGTATAGATCATCATTGTGCTATATGGCATGAAAAATCAATGACGAGCTATACTCGTCATTTTACAGGAAGAGGTTAAGTGCAATCAATAATTTGGCAATGTTTTACCGAAATAGGAGGAACGGTATGACAGTACATAAAATACGAACAAACAAATATTCATTTTTATTATTTCAATATTTAATTTTTCATTAATGAAATATATAAAGACACTATCAATTTAAGAAAAGCCAAATTCATAAGATAGTAAAACTTTTTATTTATATTTTGGCCCAGTTTAGTTCAGATATATTTCGTTTTAAAGCAACACTAGGTTAGTTATTTAGTCAAATATTAACGTCCCGTTTTGAAGCAATACTTGGACTATTGTGGAATGGATCTCGTAATTTTGAGCCGCTGTAAGTTGAAGATTACGTCACCTGAGCTAGACCCCTCTCTCCTAACGTCCATACCAGCTGGAGGACGTTTGAACCCTATGGTTTTAACATGCACCAGACCCTCTTATACGTTGGTTCTTCAATGTAATCGGGCCTTGAACCAGCAACCCACCGGTTTCGAAGTCAAGACCTTACCACCAGGCCACCACGGCCTGAAGCAACACTAGGACTATTTTAGAACGGAACTAGTAATTTTTAACCGCCGTCGGATGACGAAGATGACATTCGAGCTGGAACCTCTTCTTCAACGTTCCACATCACACCAGTGGAAGGATATTTAGCCCTGAAGTGCACCAGATACGCTTACATAACTGCTCTTCCGTGGAATTGGATACCGAACCTGAAACCTATAGGCTTCGAGGTTGACTCTACCATCAGCCACCGTGATCCTATATATTTTGACCAAAGAATAGTGATTGGGAAATCTTGCACATTCTTCCACAGTATGATTTTGAAATAATCATTTTACACCGACAAGCACCCTTGAATTTGAAATTTAAGAGGATTATTCTTAAGAGAACGTGACTTAATAAACAAACATAAACTAATAATCAATAAAAATGTAATGAAAGCATTTCCTGCTTTTTTGGCATACATCAATGCGCCCTTTCAATCTTGGAACCGATTTTGAATATTATAAAATGAAGAAAAAGTACCAAAGCACACGCAAGTTAAATTACATCATGAAATTAAATCCTTATTTATATTTGTAAAGTGACTGTGACGTCTTGTGAAATAACTCAGCTCTAAAATAAGAAGTGAATAACTGGAAATAAATTCTAACAATATGAAATAA
>JAPMOQ010010593.1:3690199-3705511 GCA_026543055.1 Argiope trifasciata | reverse complement strand
TAACTCCACTCTAAAATAAGGAGTGAATGACTGAAAATAAATTCTAATAATAAGAAATAACTCCACTCTTAAATAAGAAATGAATAACTGAAAATAAATTCTAACAACATGAAATAACTCCACTCTTAAATAAGAAATGAATAACTGGAAATAAATTCTGACAATATAAAATAACTCCACTCTAAAATAAGGAGTGAATAACTGAAAATAAATTCTAACAATATGAAATAACACAACTCTAAAATAAGAAATGAATAACTGGAAATAAATTCTGACAATATAAAATAACTCCACTCTTAAATAAGGAGTGAATAACTGGAAATAAATTCTAACAATACGAAATAACACAACTCTAAAATAAGAAGTGAATAACTGGAAATAAATTCTAACAGTTTGAAGTCAACCGAATTCATAAAGCCAAACCTTCTAAAATCAGATGAATTCCTTTTTCAAATTGATTTCAGAATTTATATCCTTTTATGAATCCGATTTCTCTTTGAATCTTAGAATTAGTTTTATTAACAATGCAAAGTTATTTCCAGTGTATTTATTCCTCTTGTATGAGCCTGTACTTTACAAAAACTATTTCAAATCATCGCCTTAAATCATTACTCTTGAAATGTACTTATGTATCCGAGCAATTAGAGCGAATATAACTTGGAAATGAAGCCTTACGCGTCCATGGCCCAGAATCTATTCATCTTTCATGAGACTAAAACTAATTCAAATCATCTTCGCAAGTCATTGATCTTAATTTGTATTTCAGTTTCCAAAGAATTCCCAAGAAAGAAGATGAAAATCTCGTTTCTCATTAGATTAGAAAGGACTAAGAAGCAAACTTTCAGCACATAAAAGCAAACTAGTGTGAAGAATTCGAACTAATTTAACTTCGAAGTAGGTCACCAAAAATAGAAAAATTGCGCTGAAGTATCCAAGTTATTCTTTTTAGGGAGCTATGCCTGTTGTAAGTGCTCACAATTAGCATAAGAAAAATAATCTTAATTCTTAATGGATAGATTTATGTTTTTTTTATTGTTATACATTTCTATTAAGAATATGATAACTGATTTTTTTAATATCAGTTTCGTCATCAGCGCATAACTATATTCCAAACAAAATCAAATCTCACATTCAATAGAAACATATACAGAATAAAATAAATGAAAATAGGAATATAGCAATATCCTTTAATCTATGCAAGTTTTAAAACATACTAATAAAATTTGATTCCCTCTTTTTCACGGAAACACCGATAAAAATGAGAAACCTGTTCATGCGCATAACTATTCGACTTTTCTGGAAAATTTTTGTTTCCAGAAATTTAAATGAGGGTAATTAATATTCTAATTAAAAAAGAACTGTAAATAAAGCAGACATTTTTGAGGGCATTTGAAAGTTTCCAATTGTCTTATACTGATTTTTTTACTTAATTTTAATAATTATCTCAATTTATTCTTTTTTATAGTCGAATTCTGAAAAAAGGGAAGTATTTGTTCTTTTGAGTTGAAGACAGAATTTTTTTCCCATCAAATTTTAGAAAATGTTATTTACAAGAATTTAAGTCAAATTTAATAGGTTATTTTTACTTCTAACAATACCTCAGTTAGTGAGTGCATTTTGGAAAAAGTTATGAATTCTAAAATATATTTCTCACGTATTCCTGGTCCTATCAGCCAGATTTAGAAAAGAATTACTATATTATATATATATATATATATATATATATATATATATATATCCCATTATTTTATGATCAAAATTATCCGATTCACAGCAGCCTTAACCGAATAGGGGTCGTACATAAATATATTATAAGAATAAATTTGTAAAAATAAATCAACAGCACAGAATTTTAATTTGTAAACGAACAATTTGTATATATCTCAATATCTCGAAATGAACTGTAACATTACTCTAAAATAGTGATTTCTCATGTTTTATAAGTCTATTAAATTTAATGACGGAAGAAAATTTTGCTTAAAATTTTACCTCGTCAAAAACACCTTATAAAATAAGAAATGGGACAGTTTAAAAAGTTGGATTTTGTAACTATTTTTCAAAAACAATTATCAACACAAAGCATAATATATAGTTTTATCGTTATTTAAAATAATATTTTTCATTGTTGCCATATGCATATATCTAACGTTTACAAATTATTCTCTGTAAATCAAAAATGGATACAATGTATATGTAAATATTCATTCTTTATGTACCTTTTATACTTATTTTTGACAAACGGTAAGAAGTTTTTTTTATTTGTAAGACAAAAATCTGCCGGAGCACCAACCAATTTCAAATTAATTTAGTTTAAGAGATTTTAATTTTTTTCTTTAAAGACTTCAAAATATTTCTTTCAGAATAAGTCCCAAAAGGGTAAATCATCATTTAACCACAAGAATTTTAAATCACAAATTTCTATAGCAACGAAATTTCAAAGTGACAACCAAATCACTAAAACAATTAATGAAGTTTCTCTCAATTTTTCACAGATCATTCTTTTTTCTTTCTATTTTTTTAAAAAGAAGGAACTGTCAAAAACGTGGCAATTTGCACAAAAAGAATTATGCGACGGCAATTAAAATACCTGAAAGGAAATTTAATTAACTTTCCATTTTTATATAAAATATTTTTACTTTGAGATAAATTTTAAAAAAATGTTCTTTTTTCCTTCCCTTTTCAGTAAATTAGCTCAAACGTTTTTGCACCGCTGTCGTTAATATCCGATTATTAGAGAGAGAAAAATAATTCTAATTGTGATGATGTAAGTCGGATAATTAGTAATCAGTTATTTATAACATAGTTACATAGAATCTCAGAAAAATCAAGATAACGAATGTAAATTGTATACAATGAATAAATTAAATCTATAATTTTAAGGTATCCGACTATGTTGAAAATACTGGTTATCGACCACATTGGAGAATTATTTTTAATTGTTGTTACTTGAAGATCAGACTTTCCTCTTTCCAAAACAGTTTATCTTTTCTAGGAAAAAGAAGGCCTGAATTATCCTCCAGTGAAATTTTAGGCAAAACATATCTAAAAACATATCAAAACATATCATTTTTCATCTAAAATTTGTCTTTAAAAATTTGTCTTCAATTTTAATTTTCATTAAAATTCTCCATTGTTAGCTTGATCTCAAAAACCAATAGAGGTATTTACATAAAAATTTCAGCGCGTGTTTTAAATGATATGAGAAATGAAAACAAAAAAAAATTATTGGCGAAATACTTTTTCATTTACAGGTCTTTTTAGAAAAATTAAGCTGTGAATTTATGGAAAGAATGCATATATACGCATAATTTTACCCATGACTTCTTTGCATCTTAAAATGTTTTAGATTTTCGTTCATTTCTTTCATCATTATATTCCATAACTTAAATACAAAGAAAAATAGGGTTGCTGTTTTACCATTTTGTGTAGAGTGTGAACCGTTTTGAAATTAGAGTGTTATTCACAATTAGAGTGTTAACTGTAATTTTACTTTCATTAAAATTTACTATAAATTTTTCCCATTTCTCAAAATAAATTATATTTTCAAATATTTTTTGTATTTAGATTGTTTATAATTGACAATACATCTTAAAATCATATATAGTTTTAAAAAAAATCCAATTTTTCAAAAATCTTCCTTTGAATGTAGTTGGATACCTTAAGTGGAAGTTTGATAATATTTAAATGTTTGGATTTAATTTAATTTATAATATACATCAGGAGTATATGTTGTCAATCTGTCCTATTCTTATGAATATCTGAATTTTGGTATATCCCATTTTACTTTTAGTATTATGATAATACATTCAGATAAATATAAAAGGGAAAAGGTAATTCACGGATCCCGAACAACTTTATTTACAGGGTGATTCAAAAAGTATTAAAGCATTTGAGACGTTCTGGCAAGAGAACCAGTAGACACGACATCTTCATATTTGAAGGATATACACTTCAAGGAATGGTAAACAGATTGCTGCAATAAACTAGTTCAAAAAAAGGCCACTAAGTAAAAGCTGGCTCAGCAATCGGGTTAAGGTAATGAAAAATAACACGACACCAGCAATACAGGACATAATGTGAAAATGCAATACACTTTACTACACAAGACAAACTTTCGTTAGTTATTAGAGAAATTTTAATGATAGTAATAAACGAAAGATTCCCCGATGGTTTTCAATGTGCCCAACTTGCTTTAGGGCTAACATGTTACACCGTTATTCACAATGGCATGTGGTAGATCGGGTTCAATGTGTGCGATCGGTTGCGCAAGTGCGAAATTTTTTGGTCTTTAAATTAGCCAGATTTTCTATATTTATGCTATAAACTTTATCTGAGATGTAACTCAAAAGACGAAAATCACTAGGGGTTATGTCAGTTGAACTTAAAGGCCATCTTGTAGGTTTGGTTTAGTTTAGTTTAGTTATATTAACGTCCCGTTTTAAAACAACAAGAGGGCTATTTTGGGACGGACCTCGTCATTTTGAACCACGGTCAGATGACGAAGACGACACCTGAACTGGCACCTCCCTCTACACACCATGCCACACCAGCGGGAGGACGTTTGGCCTGACAGATTTAACTTGCAAGAGCCCCCTTCCTCACACGATGGTACTTCGGTAGAATCGAGTCTCAAACCTGAAACCCTCCGGCCCCGAAGCCGAGACATTACCACCAGGCCACCGCGGCCCCGCCATCTTGTAGGAAATTCACTGCTATTAACGTGATCCTCACTTAAAAGACGTCGCAGTAATTGTTTACCTTGTTATGCAAGAAGGCGTACCATCTTGGTGGAATATTATTGTGTAAAACTGGATTCCTCAAACAAAAATGGACCAAACAGAAAAGTCGCAGTGAATATTCTAACAGTAACATGCGGTGAATGCAAGGTCATTAGTTGAGCCTAGTGAGAACCCTCAGTGGACCAGATACGCCAGTTTTGGTTAATCATTGTTCCGCGTATGTGAAATTAAGCCTCATTCGTTCACACGATGTTCTGAGACCAATTCTGTTCCACCTCAGCCCATGACAAGAATATTAAAGCGAAAGCTTCATTTTCGGCTAGTTTTAACTCTTTTAAGGTATCCGAAAACGTTCGAAGAATTTTTTTTTTTAAAATTGGATTTTTTAAAAATTATTTAACACAATGGTGTTTAGATGTATTGGCAATTATAATACAGAATACTATAAATGCAACAATTTTTTGAAAATATAATATATTTTGAAATATAAGGAAAATACGTAGGACATTTTAAGGAAATGTAACCAGAACAGTTAGCACTCTACACAAAATGGTAATGCAGTAATCCTATATTTTTTTATACACAAATTATGGAATATACTGATGAATGAAATAAACCAAAATCTAAGAAACAGTTTGAGATGCAAAGAAGTTATGGGTAAAAATATGCTTATGTATGCCTTTTTACCATAAATTTACGACATAATTTTTCTAAAATCACCTATAAATGAAAAAAATATTTCACCAACAATAAACATTATGGTTCATTTCATTGCCCATATCATTTAAAACTCACACTGAAATTTTTATGTAAATACCTGTATTAGTTTTTCAAATATATTAACGGTGAAGAATTTATGAAAATTAAAGTTTTGAAAAAATTTAATTTAAAGACAAATTTTAGCTGAAAAATAGGCTTTGCTCAAAATTCTTCTGGATGATAGGTCAGACCTTCGTTTTCCTAGAAAACAAACTGTTTTGGGAAGAGAAAATTCTGAACTGAAAGAAATAATAACAAAGTTCGCTAATGTGATCAATAATAAGTGTTTTTAACGTAGTCGGATACCTTAAATGATCGGCATGTGTCGCCAAATCGTAGTGTATGGCAACTCCAATTGTCTTGACACGTCTCGAGCAGTAGATGTTCCTGCAATGTTTGAAATGACTTGCTCAATGATTGAGATTGCGACGTCTTCAGTATGTATCCTCATTTTACGTCCACTTGTCTGATTTAACAACAAAGCTGTATGTTTTCTCGAAACGTTTGGCCATTGGAAGAACACATTTGTAGAACCCAAGGCGTTATTGGTCCCGTACGCAAAGATTTCATTCCTGTTTATAAGCAAAGCGCTTTGGCAGCGTTATTGCTCTTTTGGTAAATGCACTTTAACAGGAACATAAACTCCAGAAAAGAAAGAATCACCGTCGTGTTCCAAGAATGTTCGGAATCTGCGTGCCTAGCTTTTCATATATTAGGAGCGACATTGTTCTCGCCTAATTGCAAAATTTGCTCTCCAGTGAGGCTCGCATTGGTGAAAATTCTTTCGAATTTTCATCTAGCTAGCCACATTTGGGCGTTAGTGATGTAATAATGGAGTTTATTACAAATACCTCGTATTCTATTCTTTATCGTTGGTGTCATGTTTATATTCATTATCTTAAACCAATCGCAGCGCTACATTTCATCTAGCGGCCTTTTTTGAACCAATTTTTTAATGCACCAATCAGTTTCCCTATTGCCTGAAATGCATATCCACCAAACACGAAATTATTGACTGGTTTTCTCCCCAGGACGTCTCAAATAGGAATACTATAATTTGAATCTTCATATATACATAAGAAAAAAAGAAACGCATAAATATTTTGTGCCCCAAAAGAATTCAAACTGTTTAACAGATTTTATTTTCTTTACATTTTGCTTACAAATGCTACCAAATATAAGAGAAGATTTTGTGGTTTTTAATTAACAATTAAATAACTAATTTTAAGGAAACTATTGTTTTCCACGTGTAGGATTATGCTAACTATGAACGAAGTTGAAACTTTTGTCAAGTTATTGACTAGGCATTTTAATTAAGATTTCTTTTTACTATATGAACATTTTCTCTTTATCTTGGAAAAAATTTTGAGTTTCCAGTTTACTAAAAAGGTTATTCAAACTTGCTCACCTGATTTTAAATTTACTGTTCAAAATGGCTGTTTTTATACTCCGAGATGTCAGCATATAATAAATTTAACTGAATTCTGTTCCGTTACTTATGTTTATTAACGCTTATGAAAAACTTAGCTTTGTTTTTATGCTTAAATACTTGGTAAAAAATGGCGTTTAGATCAAGTAATTTTCAACTACTGATCTGAATTCTAATAGCATTAATTTTTACAATAAATATTTAATACGCTATGAAAGTTTATCACAAATATTGAAAAATAAATATTTTAATAAAAATTTTGATAAAAATAATTAAACATAATTTTTGATTGATAAAAAATGAATTAGTTCGTCAAAAAAATTGTAGTTTTTCATCATCTTAATGATTCTCGAATAAATGAAAATTGAAATCTTTTATCTTGTATCAAAATGTATTTACTTTTTTCAAATAACCGTTTGCGTTTTAAAAGAATAAGAATTCTGAAGGTTTCTAAATACTATAGCTAAATAACCTGTTTTGTATCCGCATAAGATAATTTTTTCATTTAGAATTTCAGTCTATCTTCTGACCGAGAATGAAAAACTTATATGTAAATTAATCTGATAATATCTAAACATTTCCAAATTCTCTTTGAATAATAACCGATTCTTTAAGATTAAAGATAACATTTTTTAGAAGAAATAAATACTTTTTTCAAATATATACAGTCATTATTTTAAATTGCGCACCATTTTGGAATAGTTATAAATACTCTTATCTTATATTTTCGGACAATAAATTTACATAAATTTTTTAAACCACTCGTTTTGAAGAGAAAAATAACTGTTTAGAAACATGTTTACTACTTGTACAAAATATAATTAACCGCATTCAGAAAATATTTAGCGTTCTGGTTGAATTTATAGTTATTGCCCGGAGTTTTATTATGTATTGCAAACTCGTTAAAAAGACGATAGTGTTGTTTTTGATAAGACACGAGATAATTTTAGTCATGTTTTTTTTGATATTTTATATAAATTTTTTTACTATAATTAAATTTTACATTCTTTCAAAATAGAAGTAATTAGGAATCTACAAAATAATTAAGATTAATTTTTCTAGAATACAGCCATCTTTTATTTACAACCACTTGTTTATTTATTCTCCAAACTTCATAATTGGAATTCTTAATTCATTAGTTTTGATAGGTCTGGTTTTTAGGGAACTGGATTCGCATAACTTAGGTTGCAAGTTCGAACCCCGCAGGCCAAACCTTTCGTGTGTGGAGTGGATGGCACACGTATAAATATGTCGTGGTCACAAAGTCCTTCAAGTCAAGAGTAATACCACTAGGGGGGTACTAGTTCAGAGGTGATCATTCTCTGATCCAAGTATAAATTAAAATTTGTGGATGATTGAATGAAATTTATGACTGAAGTCCGCCCACTAAAAAGGATTGTGACGCATGAGTAACTAACTCGTACTCTTTGCCTTAGATGGCACTACTGAAAAAACAAGAGACGCAAAAAACTGCGAATTAAATCACAATGGTTCTTTAGTTAGCGGGCTTGTCAATGACTGACAAGTGCCATTAAAAACAAAAACAACATAAATGAAATTTTAGAAATATTTTTAAATGATGTTACAAGCTTAGATAGCAATATTCAGTACCCAAATTATATAATTATCAGATTAGGATTTGCAGAATGTTGGAAGTTTTTTTAGTAAATAAGAGAAGCCCCTAGCAATGATGATTCGTAGGTTAATTTCCAATATCCTTAATAAATTTTAATAATTTTAATTTTTACTTCTTCGCCTATCCAAAAGTCAGGCAGGGCTAGACTAGGTCCATGATTCCAAAAACCCCAATGAAGTCAGCTCCTGAACAGCAGAACCGAATTGCTCATTAAAAAAGATTTTAGACTAATTTTAATTTTTAATACTGCGAGAAAAAAAATCATGTTATTTATTAATTAAATACTATTATTTAAAGGAATGGATAAAAATGCAGTTATTTTCTTTTCTCAAGAATAATATATATTACTTATAGTCGTTTCAAAATTTCAAACAGTCACTTAATAAACTTAGATGGTTATTGTCTTTAACAAAAAAACTATCCCAGTTTTTTTTTTTTAAATTTAGATTGGTATATTTTTTTCTTAGTCATTTTTTAAATTAATTTTTATGCAAAAAATGAAAAATTTAAATGTTTTATAACATTAAAAAACCCTCCCATGTATTAATATATCTTAAAACCTTGTAAAACAAAGAGTCGAATTGAAAAATGGTTACAAATTCATTGTATTTCTTCGTTTTGTATGTACTTTCTAAATGTTTCAAGAACATATTTACTTTTGAGACTCGAATTGCTATTGAGTGCTATTCTGAATTATATATTTCGTTTTCATTATAATAAAAAAATTATCAAATTATATAAAAACGGAATCAAGGAGCTAATTACTTCAAACTGCGATTTTATTTAAATGATAGAATGTTTTAATGTGAATACCTTATCATTTCTAAATAAATGTTCATGATTGAAAAGATAAGAATTCAAACAATTTCTGCACTTACAAGTAAATAATTTGTTTTAATTCTGATATTCGGATTTGTTTTTGAAGAACAGATTGCCATGTTCTAAATTTAACCTCATTAGAATCTAATATAAAATATATTTAAATACTTCTGATACAAAAATTACTAACATATAAAATTTCATAATGTATAACAATCCTCCTAAAATTTGTAACTTTACATATAAGAAAAGAATATCAACTGCATCAAATGATATTTAAACCTTACAACTCTGCAAAAAAGATTTTTTAAAAATAAGATGAATTAAAATTTTTACAAATTTTAACCAAGCACCACGAATAACTTGAAGGAAAAATGGTTAAATAATATTATATTTTTTTACTCAATAGTATTGGTAAAACTAGAGATATTTTTTTCTTAATATAGAAACAGTTTGTGATTAATAAAACTTACTAACTTAATTATCTCGAAAATTCGTACTAAAATTTTTCTATTCCTTCAAAGTAGTAGTTAGAAAAATGTTATTTTAGTTTAATAAAGTGTAAAAACATTTAACAAATTAAAAAAATAAATATTAAAGCTATCTTTTCATTACTTTATTTTGCCTTTTTTAGATAATTTTGTTAGATTCCTGTTTTAAATTGACGAGATAATATTTTTTTTCAATTTTTAAATATTAATTGGATAATTTAAAAAAAATCACCAATGAACGTCAAAACAGATTTCAATAAATTTATTCTCGTAATAATAATCATATGAGAAGAAATTTATCAAAGTAATAATTTTTCAAAGCAAATATTATGAGCTGTAGAAACTAAGAGAAAGAAATGAATTTCTATAATGCCTTAGATAATTGGAAATGTTATTGTGCATATTAGGATTTAAATCAAAGATTTTCATCATTTATTGTTTTCTTATTAACTGATTAATCTTTTTATTTCGACTATCTTTTACTGTCCTATATATTTTCAAACCCCGAACCATTCTTTTGAGCAAATTATTTTAATAATATTTAGGTTTTTAAATAATATTAATTTTATTTGTAATAACAATGGAAGGTTATTATTGATGTGAACTCAAAAGTTTATACAGCTCAAATTAATAATGCTTTCGTATTTTATTTCTGTATTAGTGCATTTCATTCATTTCCCAACTAATGAAATAAACATTAAAATAATTTCCTATCAACTATTCCTTGTAAACTACTATTCTATATAATAATAATTCCACCTCATAACAAATAACAATCAGTCATTAAAATTATTATCTAAATGAAAAAAAAGTAATATAGATGAAATTTCATTCAACTGAGATTTATGAAAGTGGTCTTTAAATACAGCCAGATATAATCTTGTGTATATATCATTATCACATTTTACATTAATAATCATTTATTTTTATCAAATTAATTGTTTTTGAAAGGTTTTAAATATTTTAATTCTTTAATACATAGATCTTGATATTCTTTTGAATTTGAAAACTTTTCCAATTCAACAAACTTGAGAAGAAAATATTATTAACGATTGCAATAAGTTTTTACGACTTAATACTTACCTCGTAAATATAATTACGATTTCTTATTAGTTGTGTCTACAGTCCAATAAAACTTTCAAATTTTTATCCTCAGATTACACATTTTGAGCCAATTTTCCAAATAGCAACTAAGGGTTATTAAAAAAAAAGTTTACGTTAAATGTCAGACGATTTTCCTCATTATGATTTTCCGGGAGATTTGGTTAATTGGCAACCTTTCACCACGTTGCAATTAAATTTTCCGCCCATTTCACAAGTAGCATTTTGAGGGCTTGATTCTTATTCTCAAAATAGTTCTTTTGGATGTAGAAATGGATTTTAAGTTCCTATTTTTTAAAATAGGATCTATATTAAATATATTGTTTTGTTCAAATACTTTTTTAATTGATGGCCATTCTAGAATAAACTATAGATAGGTTTCAATTGCTTCAATTATAATTTTTCTATATTTATTATTATGTAGGTATATTAAAAATTGTTCTTAAAGAGAGAAATGAGTTACAGAAATAGAAAAAAAAAACTGAAAATAAAAATAACATTGAGCCATACATGGTATTCTGACTTTTGAAATATTCAAATTATAATCAGTAATATTATGACATTTTTGCATTGATTTATTATTTTTCATATATGTAAAATAAAAATATAAAACATATACACATATATTTAAATATTTTAACAATACATTGATGTGAAAGATCTAAAAAAAATATGGAATTTTCACATTTGTTTTAATTCTTTTGTTTCCTCCAATGTTTCTTAAAACCCATTAAAAACTTCGCACACTTAGGAATTCATGTGCTAATTTTTTAGTCGATTTTTCACTTTTGGATAGGCAGATAAAAATATTTCAAACACGTATTATAAATATTCATCACTTCATATCTAATTTTTAAATAATATGCTGTTTAATTTTTCATTGTATATTAAAAGGATTGAATTGTTCATTTTTTATGAAACATAAGCCTAAATCTAGAAAAATAATTGCTTATTAGCAGACTTCTTATAAATTATTAACCTTGGATAAATAATAATTTAAATAATTTATTTATTCATAATAGTTAAACATGGGAACATTGATTGGTGTTCACTTGGAAAAAGAAGCAGACGTTGCATAATTTGATCGTAATCAAAATTTGTTTATTTTTTTAGGTACTGAATCATTCAATTGCAGCTGCTTCGATTTGCATTTGCTAAAAGTAGAGAACACTGCACTTTTTTTCATCACAGCTCTTATAAGTGAACCTTTAATCCACTCTCAACAATATTCTTTAAATTAAATTCTCGGACTTCATAATTAAATTTGGTTTTCAGAATGTTCCTTATGTGTTAGATGTGTTTTCATTCTTTAGTTTATTGCTATGCTTGCTCAGTAAAATTGTTCGATATTATTTTGATGAACTAAGCGTTGGTGTTATTTTTGTGTATAGCATACTGCAGGATTAATTAAAAGAGTTATTTCTTTCATAGTTGGAAAGAAAACGCAATGAATGATTTTGAACACTTTTTAAAATTGTATGAGTGAATAGTTTTATTAAAAACTAAAAATATTTATGATTTATGTCGCAACAAATATTATTTAAAACCAACGCACGGTTATTTTATTAATTATTAATTATATTTTGTAAACAATTTTTAATTAAGATTGGCAACAGTATTTTTTTTGGAACTTCTGAATTTGTTGTTTAAAACAATGATGCTAGATTTAAATGTAATTAAGTTGATGTGAATTTAATAACATTACTTATAATGTAATAAGATTAATTTTTACAGAAAGTTTGTCTGCATTTTATTTTCGTTGATGCACGATCATCAACATACTCTTGATGTCTAAACAAAATACTGAAACTTAGTATAATATAAACTTAAAAGGGATTATGTAGAGTTAAAAAAAATATGATCTAAAGGAACGTTTTAAAAAAGAATGAATGCAATTTATTTAAAAGTAATCAGTTAGACGAATACTTAAATTTATAGGATATCTTTTAAATTACAGTGAAACCTCGTTACAACAATATTTTAGGGACCAAATAAATATATTGTTGTAGAGAGGCATATTGTTATATCGAGGGCCCACATATTTTGAGCATTTAATAAGAGTTTTTTTTTTATTATTATTAGTTTAAGGTGCATAACATACTACTTTCAAGTCTATATTTAGAAGAAATTAATTTGTAAAATACTAATAATAGTGGTTTAAATACTAAAAAAATAAATAAATAAGATAAATTCAGAAAATAAGCACAGAAATATTCCCATACCTGAAAACACTTTTTATTGAAAATAATCCAATATTTTTGTTTGTTTATTCATTTTTTTAACTGTTAAGTTCACCAATACCAATTTTCGAACTTGTTCGAATAAGTTGTCGATTATGAAAATTGCTTGACCGGTTTTTGAGGGTAGAAACGGAAAAGTGCTGGCGACGTTTCACCGTGTGATAAAACCTTTAGGGAACAATATCGCGTGAAAGAAAGAAAAGTTTAAACCAAATGTTTCGCGTAGAACTCAAAATCGTTAAAGACTATAAAACAACCTTTGAACTCACTTTTCAGAACGTCACTTAACAACACTCCGCCTCCATCTCCCCCTGTTACTCTAACAAAGGGCACTTGTTCTGTGACAAGGTGACCAGACAGGTCTAGATGTCCTTAAACCTTATCAGAATTCCAAAGCTTACTGGGAAATGAGACTAGGCTTACATTTACACTTCACCCCCCCTCACCCACTCCAATTCCCAAAAGGGCGGTCTTCATTCTGTTTTGAAATCTGAACAATAGCTATTTATTCAGGGATAAGTTGAATATCCACAATGAGTCTTAATAGACGGAAAAAATAACAAAAGAAAACGAAAAAAAAAGCATTTGAAAATCAAAATATTACTATAAAGGGAGAAAATAATACTGAAATTTAGATTGAAAAAATCGTTTTACAGAGGTTTATTGTTCTTGAGAATATCGCAATATTGAGGGGAGATTAACATTAGTTTATATGCAAAATCACCGGGACCACAAAACATTATTGTAGTAGAGGGAGTTATTGTTGTATCGGGTATCGTTGTAGCGAGAGTTTACTGTATAGGTATAGTCCTAGAAAGATTACATTATTTCTTATATTAAGCTTGTATTCGAAACCTACTATTAATTTTTGTATTAAAGAAAATCACTTGTGAAAAAAGTGAGAATGAAACATAAATTGATAAAAATACTATTTCAGAACTTCTTGGGCAAGAATATTGAAAGCGATTACATATATGTTCTTGATTTTAGAATCGCCAAAAAGTGTAAGTTATCTTTGACTTGATTATCATGATAATATAATGTAGTTATTTCAGGCGCATTTTCCGATAGTTCCAATAGCTATCTGCTATCTGTAGGGGGGCCATAATTTCTGTGGATTTCATGTTATAAGAATTTTTGTTAGTGTATATGAGAGTGTGAGTTCTGTTTCGACTTTTCTTTGTTTAATACTATGTTCTGCGGAATCATTTCGATCGATTTCAATAACAATATTAATAAAAGACAAAAAAAAAAAAAAAAGATTGCACTTCTAATTCTGAAACATTCATCAATGGAATTTACAAATAGTACAGATTGCTAAAATATGTTCAAAAAATATCAACAGAGTAAAATAAGGAACATCAACCCACATTACCAAGATTTTTACAATAAAAAGAAAAAGAAAACTTTTAAAAGGAGATATTCTGAAACAAACAAATGTTTAAATACATAATTAAATGAAATATTTAGTAATTTCTTCAAAAGTGAATAAACATAATCAAACAGCTAAGTTTATTAGAAGGAGAAGATGACTCACTGTAAATTAGTCGCAGGTGTGGCCAGGTCCCCTATAGTGGTGAGAGTAAGGGTCGACCAGTAGACGGACCCAAGGTACTTCCTTACTAGAGGCGAGTGCTCCTGACTGTCGGGGTGCTTGTAGGCCCAGTTGCCCTTGAAACCTTCCAGTTCGGAGAGCATGTAGTAGAAGCAGCCGAACCAGTGGGCCAACAGGAGTAGGACGTGGATGAGGTTGGCGACGCGCCACAGGTTGGGGTAGGCCGTTCTCGATTCGACGGCATAGTAGAATTTGTAGATCCTCCTGGCCTTGAGAAACCTGCAGAAAAGAAAATAAGTCTCTGAAAACAGAAATGGAATCAATCATACATTTATATTTAGGAACATTTTAAAGATAACTATTTTTCTAACTAGAACATTTTCGATCGGATCACTAGAAGACAAAGTTTGGTATAGCTCAGTCATATTAATATCCTGTTTGGAAGTAATATTACGGTATTTTGGGGACAGACTTCGCTATCTTGATGTCGGTTCCATGATTCATCCATTCAATGATCTTCGTCATCTTGATTTCGGTTCCGTG
>JAPMOQ010010593.1:3677585-3690189 GCA_026543055.1 Argiope trifasciata | reverse complement strand
TCCATTGATCTTCGTCACCTTGATGTCCGTTCCGGGATTCATTCGTCCAATGATCTTCGTAATATTGATGTCAGTTCCGTCATTCATCCATCCAACGATCTTCGTCATCTTGATTTCGGTTCCATGATTCATCCATCCAATGTCATTTGGATCACAAGGAAAGATTTGAGTTGAGTTGACATCCTTCTCTAAAATCTTCTACAACACATTACCGAGAGGACATCTGAATTTGAGAGTTTAAGCATGCACTAGATCCATTTACACGGCAGTTTTTCATTGGAACAGGATATCAAATGTGGATCATTCCAATCCCGAAGTTAGATCTTTAAACAAGATTGCCGCGGCAAGACTGGAAAGCAACATACATTCCATTTTCTTATAGTCTAGGTTAAATGCAAATTGTACTACTTATGCATTCAACAAATCGTTTATGGAATCAAATTTCGAAGGCATAAACTTCCACTCTCAAATTGCCAAATTTTTTGGAAACTAATAACATGGAAATTAAAATATATTTAATGTTGTTTTACTTTCTCTTACATGATCTATACTAAACATTGTAATCGTCAAAAATTTTCATCTAGAGAATTTAATAAATATGAACCCCGAGTTCATAAAATACATTCTTGGAACTATGCCCGCCTGTAAACACACTAACTCAGAACTATCTCAGCTTGTTCACAGAGGGAATTAATTGCATTTAATTCCAGTGAAATCGTTTAGATTTAACTTCATGTCCCGGACTCCGCCAAATTCACAGAATTGAAAGCAATTTATTTTAGCTGTATTACATATGTTCAGTTCATTGTATATATAAGTACCTTTAATGGATTTGAATTCCATGACACCATAGCACTATTAAAATCATAAATGAAGTATTCCAACATAGTTACTTCAATTTATCATCGTGTAAATTCTCTTCAGTAATCAATAATGGAAATAATTCATATTATTAAGTTTTTAATAATTGAAAACATTTTAAGGGAACAATACAATCTAATGATGGAAAATAAAGAATTTTTTTAAAAAAATATGCCAAAATTTAGGAAGAAATTGTACGACTATTAAATTGATATTATTAAAAAGATAGTTTTTTAAATCTTCAAATGATGAAAGGCTAATTTTTTACACAGTAATTGTTTGGAAGTTATCGTGGAAAAATGTTGAAATTGTGCTTAATTATTTAAAAAAATGAACAATAGATATACATTCCCTTTTTCCAATATAAATATATATTGCTAGTGTAGTTTTAGAAAAAACTGCCTGGTAATGTAGCGAACACTCAACTAGGTAGGACTTTTGGAATAGTTTGATATTTTCAGAGTTACAATCATTTTAAAAATACGTTCTGGTTAATTATTTTAAACTAGCCGCCTTTGGCGACAAGCTGGTTCGCCATGAGTAATGCGTTCGAAAATTTTCAATTAAATACTTGTGTGCCTTGCTCTCTTTATAACTTATCAGCCAACTATATTTAAACTTCAAACTTTGATAGTCAACTCATATTATTGTAGAAGCTTTACGATTTTTTGTTCATTGTACTATATACATATCTGTGATTTGCAATCAGCTGTTGCGGAGTTATGTAAAAATTTCACATCTTATATTTATTATATAGCATTACGCTACCATTTCAACAAGTGCAGAACATAACACTTTCCTCAGTTTAATTTGCAATAAGAGTTAATTTAATCATTCCATTTGAGTTTTTGTATAAGTGACGGCAAAGCATTGGTACACTCTTAACGTTCTCTTGTAGGTAAAATTCTTTTTTCATTTTGTTAGAAATTGTTGAAAAATACAGTTACAATATTTTTTTTAAAATCATTAAAAATAGAAACTTAATTTATAGGTTAAAACATTGTTATGAATGAAAAAAAGTCATTTTTAAGAGGATTTAAAAAACAGTTTTGTGCTGTAATATTTTCTGAAATTATCGCAGAAAATTTCCAAATGTTTGTTTAATTTTTAAATAATTAGAATTTCAGAAATTAACTCCGTTAGGGTATACTTTTTCATCGTCCTAAGTTAATTTGTAAATACCAAGTATGGTAGCTGTAAATTATATGGTCTGTGTCTAGCATCCTGACATACACACGCGCCCATTCATTCATACAGGCAAACACATATTCTGGATTAATCCCTGGCATTGATTGGCTTGAAATTGGTATTTTGTCTCAGATGGTGGAAGGAAAGATGTAAAAGAGTACGTTTTTATAATAATATTCTTTTATTTTTATATATCAGTCAGTTTTAATGATTGATTGATTGATTTAGAAGATTGATTGATGCAGCAACTTTTATTAAAAATATTAATAAAAATATTTTGTAAAATATGGCTCACAGAGCGAAGTATGAAGGAATATAAAACTCATTATTCATCAATGCATTGTTTGATTTAAGCTACGTAAAATGTAGTTATTTACTTCATTTAGATCTAATTAGCAGGACTAAACAAAATGTAGGCCAAATACTAATATTTTACAAACTGGCCATTGAACCGGAATTCGAATGTATATCCTGTATAAATTCAATCAGGTTTAGCGTAAATAAAGATGATTTATTGAATTAATGATATTGCAAGCGATCATAGAATACTTTGCCTTGCATTTTTTTAAAGAAAATATCACATTTAATATTCATTTTATTTTATCCAGTCACGTGCTGAAAGTTGTAATTCTTTAGATTTACTTTGCAATAATAGCTTTTTTAAAATTTGAAGTTCCGTCAATTTGATGGCAACACGCTGATAAAACTTAATTTTTTCCCCCTTGACGTGCTCTTGCAGATTAAATTTTATTGTTTTGTCCGAAATATATTGTTGTAAAACATGGTTAAAATATTTCTTTAAAAATTCGTTAAAAATAGAAGCATAAGTTATACATTAAAACATTGATACCATTAGAAAGCTAATTTTTCAATCTTTAAATTGATTAAATCATGTTTGTGCGATAATATTTTCGGAAGTTATAGCGGAAAATCGTCGAAATTTCGCTTAAATTTTAATTAATTCAAATTCTAATTAAAAATCCAAAAAAGGGCCCCGAGATGCACATTCCCGACCCCCAAGGCATACATGCACCAAATTTGGTAGCTGTAGGTCCAACGGTCTGGCCTGAAGAGCGCGAACACAGAAACACACATTGAGCTTTATTATAAGTATAGGTGATCGATATTTTCTTTGATAAAGTAGCATAAGTATATTGTTAGGAGGTGGATATTTTTCTTAAATCCCCATCTCAGAAATTTCGTTAATGTTATTCAGTTATTTAAACTGTTATGAGAGGTGTTTTTTCTGTTAACAGAAAACCGAATTTTTTTATTACAGTAACAAAAAAGACTAATTCTGGCAAAAAAAAAAAAAAAAAAAATGAAATTGCAGCAAAACTTAAAACTTTTTTAGGCGAAAAATATGATAGTAAGAAAGGAGAGACCAAAAACTATTTCGTTTTTTTATACACAAAACTCCATGTATATACGTCAAAACCAAAACAATTCTCTTGTTCACATCAGTTTATTAGATTAAAGCTTGTGGAATATTGATTACGTGGGAAGAAAGATGATCAGAGACTAAACTTTTCTTTGTTTTTATAGGAACAAAACTGCTATTTTTCCAACTGCCAGATGATGTTTGCGTTTTTACTTTTTATCTACACGCAGCAGAAAACTTGATTTACAAAAAGGGGTGGATTTTTTTTTGTTCGGACTTTTATCAAAATACCAAGAAGAATAATTGTTTTTAGCAAAACTTTCCAGATGAGGAAATTTCTTTTTTTCTTTTTTTTTTTATTGAGTACAGTAAAAGCTCTTTATTCGCGTGGTATATGTTCCATAAATATAACGCGAATACAGAAACCTTGAATACGGAATTGCAATTTAGATGGGATTATAGGGGATATATTCCTAGATGACAAAAAATCAATTTAATTGAAATTTCTGAACATTTTGATAAATTATCTTAAGGTCTAGCCAATGGTTTGTAGAATTTTGTAATTTTCTCTTGCATGGCAGTTTTTTGAAAGCTCCATCGATTCAGACTGATACGCAGCAGTCGCAGTAATAATTTGCCTCTTAAAAATAAGACTTCGTTCCATAGACGGATCAATGCTCATAAAGAAATCGCAAAGCTCATTTGCCATTCTTAAATCTTCCCTAAGAATTTTCAAATTAAATGTCACATTTCCAGTGCTTATTGAAACCTCTTCTTCAATGGGCAGTGAATTTAACGTTTCCTCCAAGTCGGTTTCAGTCAGACCTTCATTTTGCGATTCAAGCAATTCCTGAATGTCACTTGGTTCTATCTATTCGAACCCATCTCGTCCTATTCCATTCGCGATTTTGGCTATGTTTGCATTTTGCATTTAACAACATACTTTAGACAAAGTTGTAATATCTATTTAACTTTTTTTATTAGTCCATTTGACGGCATTTACAAAGGATATTGGGTTGGATACCTATTGGAATCCTTTTATTATTGTGTATGTACTTATTAGATCCGCGAATGAAGAAATTTTTAGCCGCGAATACAGGAATTGGGTCGCACTTTTTTATTCCGCGAATAGTGAAAACGCGAATAAGGAGCTTTTACTGTATTCACTTAAAACTGAAATATTTTTTGAAATGTCTTCTACAAATATGATGCGATAATTTATTTTAGCCTAATTGAAATGATATTTTTCTCATTCCTTATAGAGAGAAATTTGTATTTAGACAAAAAAGTTAGTAGGGATAGGAAAAAAATTCAGATTCGAACGAAAAAAAAGGATATTAAAAAGATTCGAACTTCTTAATCCAGATTTAAGCCTACTTTAAAATTGTATTACTTTAAACTCCATTCGACTATTTACTTTTTATTCATCCACTGTTTATTTAAAAAAAATTCTCTAAATTATACACACACACAGTCGAGTTTGAGTATAAAAATCCTGTTTCTAAAATAATAAAAAATATTATCGTAAAATATACATAGAGATATTTAAAAAAAGTTCTAAAAGAAAAAATTATATTACGTATGTATACGTTTTAAAATGATGCAAAAATATGACACAATTCAAATTTTATTTAATTTTTAAATAAGGCGACTCAGTACCTCGAATTTTTAAAATTTAAAATTTAATGTTAAAAATTATATTTTATTTTTATTTTATTTAAAATAGTACTTCATAACGCTTCTGTTAAAAATGCTAACATTTAAAAAAAATGATTAAACATTTTTTAAAAATTTTAATAAAAAAAAATTCTAAGGTTTTTTTAAATATGAAGATTCATCACCACATCTTTTTTCTATGTAGCTATTAATATACTACATATAAGCAAGTATGCAATTTCTCCAACCAACAGTACTGAACTTTTTTAATAATTTTATATTATTGTAAATAATACAAAAAAAAAAAAACCCTGAAAAAATTAAAGAATTCTGACTTAGGAATTTTTAAAAAAAGTTACTACACACCTTATGGCTAATTTAATATTAAGTGTTATAAAACGTATATTTCTGGACATTCATAAAAACTTCACACCTCTATCTCCATTTTTAAGAAAGCCTTAAGGTGGTTCACTCGAGGCTTTTGATTGTCCGCAAACATTGTCTCTCTGCTGTTGTTCCGACATTGTCCCCGTGTGAACACTTGAGACCGCAGAAAACGTTTGTCCCGACGGCACAATTATTTGCCATTGTCCCGTTGTGGTCACGTGATTTTACGAAAGTAAGTGGGATCTTCTATTAAGGACAATAATAAGTCTCGTCTGAACCCACATTTAGGCTCTCAAAATGTAGTGTATAAGTAAAAAACGAGCATGGAGAAAAATGCATTTAAAGTTTTTATTCATCTAATTATATAAAATTTATCCAATTTGTCCGTAACTTTTACAAGATGTATGTCAAGTTATTCCATATTGATTAAAGTAAAAAAATTTAAACAAAATATTATAATTGTATATTGAAGATATATAAAGAAAAACTAACGATCGAAATTTCCCAAATCTTAATAGCTTTTAAAAAATTAATACGTATATCAGAATTGATTAAATGTACATTTTTCCTATTCTGATTGCAATTTATAATATTCTTTTTGCTATTTTTGTTATTCTCCTTACTATTTCTGCTATTCTGTTTGATCGATGCAGCTATAACTTGAGCATTTGCACCAAATGGCACTTGCATACAATCGACCACCCCACCACCACTGAACGTAGCAGTATCGACAGGATTTATTGTGGTCGACATCAAATGACACTGTGCAAAGTCATATTGAAGTTTTGTGCCTTGAACCAAATACATTGCTCCAATAGATTATTTTATGAAAATCCTTGGTAAATTGGTAATATTTTTGCCAGATGATCTTTTATAGATGTTTGAATCTGAAAAGTGGGTTTGGCGACTGTTTACTCTACTGTCATATATCAAAAATTCTTCAATAACTTAAATAAAATAAAGATACTGCTCAAAAATTTTGCAGGCACAATTAGAATGTCTCAGTTTATCATATGAGCCAATAAAAAAATTTCGATGCCTTGATTTTTTGAGTATTGTGTCGCCTTAAAAATATCTAGTTAAAGTTAGAAAAGCCTTTTCTTTTTCACTTACTACCCAATATATTACCAACCTGTCACGTTGGTCCAATTATCGGCATGTAAAATGTTTTGCATTATGCGAATCTCAGAGAATATTTCATGTGGCAAATATACCTCTATTCAAGAAACGTATTAAAAACATAATATATAACATCATATTAAAATTTGTATCGAGTACTTCTCATTGTAATTGTAAATAATTCTCATTTATATTGGGAACTAATGAATAATAGGAGGGTGAGTGAAGTGTTCAAAGGCACACTTTGCAATCAATATATTTGATAATCATCAACTGTATGCCATTACCCAATAATAACTACGATGAATCTCATTAGCGTGCGATCTTCGGCGAACATTTTAATCACTGGGATGTGTTTAATACACACGCACCAGACACCTCTATGTGTAATTTGGACATTTCTCTTCCAATCGATTAAAATTTGATATAGAATTGCAATTGTAACAATAAAATCTAATAGCAAATTATATATTTAATTCATTGCGTTTTCCGTAAAAGTGTTTAGATGCTTGTGAATCTTCAGGTCTACCCTTAATGGATCTTGCGTTTTCCGTAAAAGTGTTTAGATGCTTGTGAATCTTCAGGCCTACCCTTAATGGATCTTGCGTGTTCCGTGAAAGTGTTTAGATGCTTGTGAATCTTCAGGCCTACCCTTTATGGATCTTGCGTGTTCCGTGAAAGTGTTTAGATGCTTGTGAATGTTCAGGCCTACCCTTAATGGATCTTGCGAGTTCCTTGAAAGTGTTTAGATGCTTGTGAATCTTCAGGCCTACCCTTAATGGATCTTGCGTTTTCTGTAAGTGTTTAGATGCTTGTGAATCTTCAGGCCTACCCTTAATGGATCTTGCGTTTTCCGTGAAAGTATTTAGATGCTTGTGAATCTTCAGGTCTTCCCTTGATGGATATCTAATGGTCTAGCTTTTTATGGGTTGTTTGAAATTTGATATATATACACAGATGTTACAACTGCATAAAAAATTCTACATGTCAAACTTTCTACGTTTTTATAATGATCACATTAATTTTTATTAGGACAAACAGCCTTTCTCAGTGTGTTTTGATTAATCTAGATCATGGGCATATAGACCTACTTACATAATTCCAAATATGAAGTTTTCGACCTCAAACAACTTTCAACCTTGAAGATCCGACAAAAATGTGAGTTCCGATTTTATCATGATTACAATAGTTTCTCTTTGTAAATTTCGTACACTACGAAATAAAAAATATATTTTGGAGCTTAATACCAAATAAATAAATTGATGATTTTCACAGAATACTTAACAGCCTTTTATATTATTTTAACTTCTCTAACCAACAACAAAGCAAACGAAAAAAGGAGCCAGTTCATGCTGTTTATAAACACTCTTCAATGAGCTCTTACAATTCATTCATTCCGTCCCATGAATAAAAGAACATCTTGAGTATATTATATCACAAAAACGGGAAGGGAATAAATTCCCCAAGGAGTAGTATCTGTACATCCCTTTCAACCTCCCCAATATCGTAACCTTATTTGCATTCTGTCTGGGCTCGAATGCTCCTTTTACTTACCAACTTGTATCTTTTTGTATAATTTATATAAGATTAAAACTATGGCAGATTTTTTTCCTCTTGATCTTCCGATCTTATGTTTGAGAAAGTTATCATTCCTGCCGTTTTATGAACATGGTCAAATCATCTACTACATCAAGATGACATTACATATATATGCGAATACTAAAAAATTCTACGGATATAAAAGAAAATTTGCCAGCAAAATGTTGACATAGAATTTTCTAAAGAATATAAGAAGAAAATGATACGGTATTTCATGTTTAATTTCATTTAAATCGGCATTCTTCAAGCATTTATATCTTATACCAACTTCCTTTGCAATTAATTGTATACTAAGTATAATTGATGTGTTTTCAAAAAATTCGAGCTAGAGATTTGGTGAATTGACATGTTTTAGACCTTCATGAACTCTTTAAACATTTCTTTTTGGCACTACATCTTTTTGTTCTTTTCTTAATCTGTGAGCATAACTTCAGAGAAAAACACTTCGAGATAGAATGGATGTAATTTGCAAACTTGTCTAGCGATTAAATTTGCAGAGATGTGTCAAATTTTGAAGGTTTAGTTTAGTTATATTAACGTCTCGTTTAAAGCAACACGAGGGGACGGACCTCGTCATTTTGAACCAAGATCAGATGACGAGGACGACACCTGAACTGGCATCCCACTCTCCACACCACACCAGCGGGAGGACGTTTGGCCTGGCAGATTTAATGTGCAAGAGAACCCGCTCACACGACGGTTCTTCGGTGGAATCGAGTCTCGAACCTGAAACCCTCTGGTTCCGAGTTCAGTTCAGTTCAGTTCAGTTATATTAACGTCCCGTTTAAAGCAACACGAGGGCTATTTTGGGACGGACCTCGTAATTTTGAACCACAGTCAGATGACGAGGACGACAACTGAAGTGGCACCCCCCTCTCCACACCACACCACACCAGCGGGAGGACTTTGGCCTGACAGATTTAACGTGCAAGAGACCCCCTCACACGACGGATCTTCGGTGGAATCGAGTCTCGAACCTGAAACCCTCCGGTTCCGAAGCCGAGACTTTACCACCGGGCCACCGCGGCCCCCTCTGGTTCTGAAGCCGAGACTTTACCACCAGGCCACCGAGGCCCTCAAATTTTGAAGGAGTTCAATGCGAGGAAATAGGTCCTCCTGGTCTAATATAAGTACACTACATAATGCAAAGAGTTAAGTAGATAAAATTTGAAACAATTTGTTTCTGAAGTAGAGATTTGAATCAAAGGGCCAGACCAGAACGTGGAAGTGTTAAATGTTTGTCAGTCTGTACTTTAGTATAAAGGTAGACTCAATAACTCATAATTCTTGGTATGTTTTGTAATTATTATTGTAATTTGGTGTCAAATCATAGCTTCATTCAGTCAACATAAAAGCGTTCAAAATAACTATTCGCTTGCTAGATTAAGTAAAATGTTAGATTTACGCCACAGATTTGTATTTTGTAGCTAATGTTCGGTAATGCCATGAACTTGTCCATAGTTTTATGTGGCAGGAGTGGAATTAAAGCTTAAGGCAACACATTCTGAAGAAAAATCATGAATTTTTTTTTACTGTCTCATTTGATAAGGCCGACTTTTCTAAATATGTCTGTATAATACAGTTAAGAAAAAATAAATATACATTTTGTAGAAATCTCAGGCTGTTCTATGAATTTCATATCAAGTTATTGCAATTTGAAATCTTTAAATTCGCTTTTATCCCTGATGTAATTTTGTTTACGTGCTGATCTTCGAAAGCCTAAGGCTTTTTAAAAAATGATGTAGAGATGTGAAATTTTTTGTGAATGTTCCTAAATACAAGTTTTATAAAACTTACTATGGAATTTGCTCTAAGATGCATAGTTATTTTTTTTAAGTGTTCAAACTCAAAATGTGTTTTTTTCAGAATTTTTTTATGTTTAACAATGAAAATATTTATAATTAAATAATTATTATCAGGGGGATAAATTCCATAGTAACTTTTATGTAATGTATAACTAACTACCTGGAAAAAAATTTAAAATTTTAATATTTAAAAAAGTTTTAGGGTTAAAAAAAACTTCATTTAAAAAAAATTAAAATTTTCAAAATTTGTTGAAATAACTCAATTATTTTTGTGGGCAGTTATAGAATGCTATTTAAGATAAGATACACTTAAAATCTAATTTCAAATATTAAAATTAAAAAAATCTTTTTTTGGATGGTGCCGTGTTGCTTTAATTGATTGAAAGAAAGTTTTTGAGAACGCACATGACCTGATTAGGACACATAGCAGTAAGATTACACCATCCTTTTCGTTATTTCAAACGCGTTAATATTGATGTACAATAGTTTTGAAGCAAACATCATAAAAAGTGAAAATTTTGCGTATTATAAGAAGTAAAAGTAATCGATTGATTAAAAATACCCAAGATTCTTAAAAATGACATTTTCAAAAAATTCAAGGAAAACAGTTGCTCTGCCTTTACCTTAAAAAACAAGCAATTCAAATCTATTTTTTTCAGAATTAGATTATGAAAAAGAACTAAATGAATCGAGATAATTATTAAAATTAAGTTAGGTAATCAATATAGTAAAAGGAATTAAGTGTTTTTAAACTTTCCACAAAAACGTTCAAGTCATTTACAGTATATATTTTATTTTTATTAGAGTCTTAATTACCCTCATTAAGTTAGATTTCCGGAAACAAAATTTTTTCCAGAAAAATGGAGCAACTAAGCGCATGAAAAGGTTTCTCATTTTTATCGGTGTTTGCATGAAAAATAAAATTTTTATTAATATATTTTTTTAATTGTATACAATAAAAAAAATTTCTATATTAATATTTTCCCTGAGTTGATTCTTTATATTTGTTTAAATTTCCCTTTTTGTTTGGATTATAGTTATATTCTCAATTAACTAATCTGTAATTAAAAAAATCAGTTATTATATTCTTAAGATATCCGATTATGTTCGAAATTTTTTTTTTGAAAAATTGGATTTTTTAGAAACTATCATTTTCAGATGTATTATCAATAATAAACACTATAAAAACAAAAACAATTATTTGAAAATACAATATATTATCAGAAAGGGAAAAAATGTGTAATAAATTTTAACGAAATTGAACCCAAATTGTTAACAATCTACACAAAATGGTAACGCAACAATCCTATTTTTCTTTGCACACAAGTTATAGAATACGATGATGAATGTAATGAACCAAAATCTAAGAAACATTTTGAGATGCAAAGGTTATGAGTGAAAATAAACGTGTATGTATATTTTTTCCACAAATTTACAGCTTAATTTTTCTAAAAACACCTTTAAGTGAAAAAGTATTTGACAAGAATGAAACTTTTGGTTTCTTTCATTGCCCATATTATTTAAAACAAGTTTTATGAAAACACCTCTTTTAGTTTTTGGGATATCATGTTAACGGTGGAGAATTTTCATGAAAATGAAAGTTTTGAAAGGAGTGAAGTGAAAGACAAATGTTAGCTGAAAAATATGTGATCTTGGATGATAGGTCAGGCTTTTCTTTTCCTGGAAAAAATAAACTGTTTTGGGAAGAAAAAAGTCTAAACTACAAGAAATAATAAAAATTTAAAAATTCGCCAACGTGCTGTATCACCAATGTTTAAACGTAGTCGGATACATTAATAGAATTTCATAGCAGTAAAAAACTTATACATACCCATTAAGAATCAAAAAAATTTATTTTTCTTATGTTAATTTTGAGCAGATAAAAGATAAGAATAGCATCAACTATTCCTTGGTAGGAATAGCTTGAATGCTCCAGAGTAATTTTTCTATTTTTTTTCGACTTACTAGTAAATTAAATTTTGCTTGAATTCTCCTCATTAATTTATTTTGATATTCTGACAGTTTCATTCCTCTGTTTTTATAATCTAATGAGAAACGAGATTTCTATTTTCTACTCTTGTCAATTCTTTAGAAACTGAAATACAAATCAAGATCAATGATTTATGATGATTTGAATTAGTTTTGTAAGCTGCAGGCTCGTGAAATATGAATAATATATTAAGCCATGGATGCTTAAAGCCTTACAAATCAGGCTTCATTTCCCTTTTATACGCTCTCTAATTGCTCGGATACGTAAGGCAATTAGGGAGCATGGTTCAAGGTTAGATTCTCCTTTCTGTTGAACTATTTCGAGTAAATCAATGAACAGTTGTGTTATTAAGCCGGTTGCGATATGCTAAGTTGTGCAATAACCATAGCACTAACGCCGACGATGGAATATGTCCGATAGCGGAACATCTTATTTGCTTCAGTTTGGCTATTCATTTTTGACGAAGATCTTAAAGTTTGGAAGTGGAAATCATTCCAATCACTTTTCAAAATGTGATAACAGAAAAATATCACGGTAAAAAAATAAGACTTCGAAATTTTTACGAGTTTCTATGCTTTAGACATACAACGATTGGAAAACCTATTTTGGATTAATGTT
>JAPMOQ010010593.1:3620983-3673002 GCA_026543055.1 Argiope trifasciata | reverse complement strand
AATTATACATAATTGATGATCATGCATAATTATTGATGATTATACATTATCACCAATGATTCATGGTCATTATGATAATGATTTTTCATGATCGCCACTAATATTCATCAGGAATAATCATCGGTAATTATACAAAATCACCTTATTTATAATCCCCATAATATGGTAATTATACATAATCATCATAATTTTATCCTGCAGAATGGTTTCTATTTCAAGATGCAGGATTTAAAGAGTGTTATCATCAGGGATGTCCGTTCTTTGCATTCCTACATTTCTGGCGTGAAACAGAAATCGCCCTCTAGGATAAAATTTGCAAGGCCATTTGGGCTGGAGCAGTAGTGAAAGAGTTGACCAGTTTTGCCGTAATATGTATAAACAAATTTTATTTATAAGAACATGTGCAAACGTTTCGATTTTAATTATCAGATAGATTTCAAATGAAATCTATGAATGAATATAAAAGAATTATTCAATTATTAATTATTTCATAGAAAATAATGTGACACATTTCGCAATTATATAACCAATATATTTCTTCACTAATTATACATATTTTTTTTCATTGAGTAATAGTAATCTTTATCAGCTCTTGTTCTTTCTTGTTGAACGCTTTTAATAATTTAGGGAGATTTATGCATATTTAATGCTTATATTGAACATAAAACTTCCATTTTTTACCATTAAGTTAAATAAAATCAAATATTCTTTTCTATCCCTTAGATAAGGTGAGTTACAAAACAAAAAGCCGTTAATACTTTTTTAAAAATAATTTCTGAGCCTTTTAAATGATTGTTTAAGATGTAAGGAATATTTTATTAAATGTCAGAGAAATTTTTTTCACGGCGAATAAGTTTACATCTTGAATTTTATGTTAGAAAGGAGTTTTGATTTTCATTTCTCTTCTAATAATTTTTAGATTCCATTAATTACGGGACGCTTGCGCATGGAAAAAGATATTTTATACTCGCTATAGGAACAATAATCCATGACAAAAATCAGGGAATTTCACAGGATTATGATAAAAAAGATATATATTAATATTCATACCAGTCTATTTTTATTTAAAGAATGCAGTAATACTTTTCGAAATATTACTTGTGGCTTCGACTTGCTAAAGTTTCATGATTTGAAAGTCAGTGAAGCAAAGAAAAAAATTCTTTTGCAAATACAGCAAATTGAACTTATTCTTGATAGTAAATTAAGCTAATTTTACCGTTCATTCATAACTCTTATTTTTAGTTCTCCGTTGTAAAACACCTTTGCATCAATCAAACTTTTACAATGTTCTACAGTTCCATTCCAATGCGTTTTTCAACTATCGTACTCGCAGACAGTCAAACATAATTTCAAAATGCACAGAGAAAGCAGATTTAAAAAATCACCTTTGGATAAAGAAAAAAGTTCTCTTTAGGAGAAAATTTAAATCCAGAAAATCAATTAAGACTGATAAACAATTAAGCGAAAATGCTAGAATACTTTTACTTTCTTTTATAATTTCCACAATACTTTTTTTTTCATACTTCGCATACGAAAAAGTGAAAATACTAGAAGGTTAGTGCAATAACTTTTGATAAAAAAAATCAGGAACTACTTGATAAATGACTGATAAATGCTAATTTAAGTAAATTTTAGTAAACACAAAAAAGTTACATTTTCCGACTCATCAAAATTTTACCTTCAAATTACTCGCATATGAAGTCAATAATTCCTTTTTTACTGACTTTTCATTATTTTTACCAAGGACTCTAGCCAATAAACTTTGCCCCACCTCCCACTTCTCTCTCTCATGACTTCAGACAGAAAATAAACAGAATCTAAGATTTTTCCTGACGGACAATCATGATAAAGAAAATAAAAAGAAAGCCAGATCTCCTGGTGGCCTTCCCTTCTACTCAAAGTTGTTAGCAAAGGGTTAAAAAGAGCAAACCTTCTGTGGACTCAGCTGTCCTCTATGTTTGAGCGGCTGCCCTCTACGAAGCAGACGTGGAAAAGCAAGTGAAAGCGAGGAGTATTATCCACACAAGCGGAGGAAATGATCCAGGGAGGATAAAACTATTTGGAAGAGTAAAGTCTATTTCAGAAGTAGTTTTGATTCGACCTTTCATATCATTTTTAACCTTGCGTTGAGGATCATTTTTACGTAGTCGAGATGAAGCATAATAATTGTCAAAAAAGCTTATTTCGAGTTCGGGATTTTTTATGAAACGTAGAGATTCATCGAAACTTCGAACTGTTTCTCCAAGTTTTAGATCCCCCCCGAGTTTTGAAACGATCAAAACACTTTATAACACAATATAAAACAATGTATACGATTTATATAAAACAATGGATACGATAAAAACACTTTAATTCAGATTGATGAAATTTGGTCCACAGTCTTGCAAACAAATTTGTAGATTTCGATCAAATTTTGAACGAATTCTGATCAGATGGAATCCTTCTGTGAGGCTTATCCTAAATAAGTTAAGACGATAAATACTAAACGAAGAGATATATAAAGATATAATTCGATGTAAAAAAAGGATCGTCTACAGTAATTATCGTAAAAAATTATCGTCTATCGTCTAATCTACGTAATTATCATACACCTAACAAATTGAGTAAAGTATATGAAGGGACTTATCGTCTGTCTGTAAGTCTATACCTAATGTATAGACGATTTATCAAATGTACTTTTGATTTCTCTTTTCATATCATTCGTGATCTTGCATTTAGGATGACTTTTGCTTTCTCGTAAAAGTATAAGGGAATAAACCTAGTTATCAAAGAAGCTTAATTCGAGCTCGTGATTTTGATGAAACGTATTGATTTATTAGAATCTTTAATCTGAACTTTTTCTCCTGGTTTTAGATCTTTTTGAGTTCTGAAAACATTTTTGGAAAATATTAGCATATATGTTTTACATTGATACGATAAAAACACTTTAATTCATATTGATGAAATTTGGTACACAGCCTAAGAAAAAATTTGTAGATTTCTATCAAATTTTGAACGCATTTCGATCAGGAGAAATGTCTGCCCGGCTTATCAAAAATAAGTTAAGATAACTACCAAACGAAGAGATCTATAATGATAAAACTCGATACACAAAATTATCATCTACAGCGTATACACCTACCGAATTGATTACAGTATATGAACTTACTCATCATCTGTCCGTTCGTCTATACATGATGTATAGACGATTTATCAAATAAATTTTTGATTTCACCTTTCATATCATTTTTAACCTTGCGTTTAGGATCATTTTTACTTTCTCGGATACGCAGTTGAGATGAAGCATGATAATTATCAAAAAGGTTTACTTCGAAGCTCGGGATTTTGATGAAACGTAGAGATTCATCAAAATTTCTAGAACTTTGAACTTTTTCTACAGGTTTTAGATTCCCCTGAGTTCTGAAAACACATTTTTGGAAAATGTTAGTCTGTTTTACATGGATGAGATAAAAACGCTTTCGAATTGATGAAATTTGGTACACAGCCTTAGACACAAAATCGTAGGTTTCTTTCAAATTTTGAAAAAATTCTGATTATAAGAAATCTATCTGTCCAACTGTTCAAATATAAGTTAAAATGATAATTACCAAACGAAGAGATCTATAAAGATGAAATTCGATGCACAGAATTATTATCTACAGCCTATACACCTACAGAATTTTCAGTCAAATACATGAAGAAATTGATCTTTCCGTTCGTCTGTTATTTAAGAAACTTGCAAAAGCAATAACTTAAATCCGAATGACTTAAATGCATCATATTTGGTCTTTGATTTTGTAATTATGATTGTAGCTAAGTGTAAAGTTTTGTTCCAGTCATTTGAGAAAAACGTATCTAAAACAAAAATTCGTTTTTCGGATATTATTAACCGCATGTTTGGGATGAGTCGCTAAATAACTCGCCCTGGATGACGCGCATATTCAGTAAAAATGCCAATTCACGCCAAAGGTTAATATTTCATTATTATGCGCCTCTTCTATGTGAGAGGGCATCTGGAATACTATTATTAGAGAATATGAGAAAGTTTTGGGGAGACCACTGCTGGTTTAAAAATGAAATTATTATTTGTAAATTGCACAAATATTTCATAATTCTATAATTAACAGACATTTAGATGTACAATATTTGGTAAGTACTTATTGAGTCGTAGGTTACTTTTCAGCGGTTTTCTTAAATGTTTGACTAAAAATCTGATTACGTTTTAACATTTCCCTCAATAGTTTTGAAGAATATTTTAGCATTTATCCTATTTTAAAATTTATGAGAATTGCTTTTAGTGATTCCAATTTTATCTCCTTGAAATTTTCTCTAATTTAAAGTTATTTTAAAATATATTTCAATGCATATCTAGCAACTATACCGATACCGTTTATTCTGGAAATTTTCTGGATTTAAAAAAATTCCAGAGAAACTTTTTTTGAGAAAACGGAAAAATTCTTAGAAGAGACTTAGAAAGAAATATTTTAGCAAGACAAAAAATGTTTTTCAATATTATTACTATGTTTCCAAGGCCAGCATTCTTTCTGCATATTACGCAATGTAAATATACACGTAATAAAATAGTTCATACGATTAAGTCAGAGAAAAAACATAAATCAAAGAATTGCGAAAGATAAATCAATGATAATGAAGAAATGCAAAACTCTAATCCTTTGGTATTAGAATTTCGCATTCCTTTTATTTAATTTTTTTCCTTGCCAAGAATTTGTATTTTGGTTTCAGTAATATTAACGTAACGTTTTGAAAGCATATCTTTAGTCTTTAAATCGTGGTCAATGGAGGAAGAAGATCTGAGAACTTAAATATTACATTCTAGACCCCCCATCTCCTGCAATTGTACAATGTATTTAATTCTCTCACAGTATTATTCTTATTATGACGGTATTTAAAAGGTATTCCAATAAATTATTTTAAATGCACAAATCCTGTACAGAAGATTATTCTTTCAGGAATCTGGGACATGAATTTGTGAACTCGTAGTTCAGTTTATGCCACTAATTCACAATAATTTTTAACGCTTCACAAGCGAGTAAGCTGATTCTTTATGTATGCAAGTCCTTTCTTAACCCTTCGTATTTTGCTACCTATGCTTCGAGTTTTTGAAATAAAGCTCATCATCTATATCATAAATGGTAATAATTGTACGATTAATAGTATTTTAAATTACCTTTTACTTATACTACTTATTTTTTATTATGTGATCTATTTTATATTGACTTATACTCTTTTTTATTTTATACATCTATTATTTTATAATTTGTTTGTTTCTATGTATTTTACTTTATTGTTCCCATTTTTCACTATTTTAAACCCGTTATTACATTTAAGTTTCAATACTTCCTAATGTACATTAGCATTGTGAATTTTGGAAAAAAAAATTATAATTTCCTAAATTGTTAATTATTGTACTTAAATTTTGTATTATATTTTAACTATAGCAATTCAAATTATAAGATATAACGAGTATCACAATCTATGCTGTATCTGACTGATTTGTTCTGTCTGTGAGAGTTTTAATCCGATTTTTCGCAAAATACCCGCACATCTGCTTTGGGTATATCAAATTTTTCAATTTCGGATAACTTTCCACTATATATCTTTGCTTTTTTTAAATAACTTCTCAGCATTTCGTAATAAATATCTTTAAAATATAAAAACTTTTCAATGAAGTTCAAGTTTTTTTCTGGACTTTAAGAATACTGCTATAAAGGATGTCCCAAAGTTAACGCAAGATTTGAATTTGCCACCATTTGGGAAATAAAGTGCTGGCAATCGTATTAAAAAAATTCGCAATTGTAATGTTTAGAGCTAGTAAAAATGTGATGTTGGACAACAGAAAGCAATTTGCAAACGCAAAATTTGAATTAAAAAAAAAACAGTTTTTTCCTTATATTCGTATTTTTATTGAATCGTAAATTCCCAGGATGGAGTAATGTACTGAATAATACGTAGAGCAATTGGCTAGCACGAGCACTCTTTTCTCCAAATTTTTCATGAACATTTTGCATAAATGCGGCTAGAATGAAAAATAGATTGAATTTCGTTGAGGCAGCGTTGAATTTCCTCCTATGATGTCCGTGTACCGGTGTGCTTGTTAGCATAGACCTTTGATTTCAAATAACCCCATAAGAAGATATACAATGGTAATAAATCACACGATCTTGTAGGCCACTTCTCAAATTTTCCAGTTGTGATCACCAGATTCATTATTTTTGAAATATTGTTCTACAATAAAAACATGTTATTCTATCGTGTAACGTTATATTTTTATCGACTTAACATGTCAAAAGTCAAATGGTTTTTTTAATATGTTTAACCCACGAAATTCCAATCTTGCGTTAATTTCGGGCACACTTTATTAATCAAGATGCGAATATCTTAACTGAGGCACTGCTGATACTTTTTAATCCAAGCATCAAAACCCCCATAAAAATCAACGGTATTAAATCACACAATCTAGGAGGCCAAATCTCAAATTTCCAAACTTTCTTGATATCCTAATTCCAGAATCAGCATCGGTGAACTGAAGCAAAAACTGAAAATTCACTTAACACGTTCACTGCCACTGACCACGCCTGCTATTAGGACCATCTATCTAATTAGATGACCCCTTCTCGTTTAGATCGTTTTCAATTTTTCTCCACAATTTTTTGTGACTAATCTCCATAGCCTGACTTAGTCAGACCAAATACAAAAGTCCGTTGACCAGTCAAAAACGAGAAAGGGAGAAGAATAAATGTATCCCCAAAGAAGTCCTAAACAGTGCAGAATGTGTTCAGCAGAGGCCTGATGTTGGCGGTATTTCGGGCACAAGGGGAAAGATTTTCCCCCCTGAGAAAATAAAAGACATTTAACACGTTCACTGCTACTAACCTCTCCTGATATCAGCACCATCTAATTAGATGACCCCTTCTTTGCTATCTTAACTCAAGTAGAGAAGGTGCCATCTAATAACAGATGATTTGGTACAATTACATATTATTTGTAACGCACAACCGCGTTTGCGGCAGTCAATGTGTTGGAGAATCAAAATTTAATTCCAAATCTGATTATATCTAATAACTGTTGAAAAATTACTTCATTTATTAAAATTTCCTATCTTTTCTAAAGCATTCCACACTATTCTCATCGACGCCTTTTAGTCGGTGAAAGAGCTCCTATTTCTCATGACTGCCTTGTATATTTAACAATTGTTCATGTTTTGATAGAGTGTCCTAATTTTGGAAGTCTACGCAAACAATTTTTGAACAGATCATCCCTAGAAATGGAAAGTCTAGTGGGGGAGCAACGACACCAACACGTTTTTTAATTTTTAAACGCTATTTTTATGTACCATTTTATTAATACTTTTTCGGTGTTTTTTAAACATTTTGTTTCTCTTTAAGAGACAGTGTACCGAATTTTAAGCTTCATACTTTTCAACATTTATTAAATTTTTACATGGTAATATTATAATCCATATTTACCATACGTCTGGCGCAATATGGTCAGAATTGGCTCTTGCCCCATTAAGGTAACCGACTACATTCGAAGAAAAAATTTTGAAAAATTTGATTTTTTATAAACTATTTTTGGTTTATAGATGTATTATCAATTATAAACACTACAAATACAAAAACGTTATTTGAGAATATAACATATTTTGAGAAATAGGAAAATGTGTGGAAAATTTTAGTGAAATTGAACCAAAATGGTTAACACTCAACACAAAATGGTAATGCAAAAATCCTATTTCTCTTTGAACACAAATTATAGAATATAATGATGAATTAAATGAAACAAAATCTAAGAAGCATTTGAGATTCAAAGAAGTTACAGGTAAAAATATACGTATATATGCTTTTTTTCCCTAAATTCGCAACTTAATTTTTCTAAAAACACCTATAACAGAAAAAGTTTCACCAACAATAAAACTTTTGGTTCATTTCATTGCCTGTATTATTTAAAACACACGATGAAATTTTTATGTAAATACCTCTATTTGTTTTTGGGATATCACGTTAATGGTGGATAATTTTTATGAAAATTAAAATTGAAGTTAAAGACACATTTTAGCTGAAAAATAAATTTTGCTTAAAATTCCACTGGATAATAGGTTAGACCTTCCTTTTCTAAGAAAAAACAAACTGTTTTGGAAAGAGAAAAGTCTGAATTACAAGAAATAACACTATTTTAAAAAAATCGCCAATGCGGTCGAATACTAGTGTTTTTAACGTAATCGGATACCTTAAAATGCGCAAATCCAATCCACAATATTCTACCGATCATGTTATATTTCAGATTCTTTTGTAATCTCACTCATTTTGCAGAGTCTGTACAGATTTATCCAGCCACCAAAATAATTGCATCTCATCACACTTTCGCCATTGCCTTCAAAGTGGTCTCTTATTTCATTTTTCATGTTTTAAAAGAACCCTAATGAGATCGCAGCAAATGGGCAACCGTTGCGTGAAATATCTTTTCTGGGCGCATCAAACAGGCGGAAGAATGAATGCGCCTCCATTTGCTTCATTAGCAGTTGATGGTATCAGTGGCTTAATGAAGTTCGCTCATTAAGCAGAAAAGGGCTTTATTAAAGATCGGGAGAAAGGATTAAGCGCCGGGAACTGATTATTCTGATATGTGTAATGTTTCTCCCGTCCAAATATTTAATTCAGATACGGACTTTGCTGTGGAACTGCAGCTGTCTTTTAAGTCTCGAGGTTCTCAGGCGATTTAAGATTTTCATTAATTGGTAAGTATATTCAGCTGGAGAGAGGATATTGAGAGTTGAATAGTAATATTAAGATTTAGATGTAGTTGGATAACGAATGTCTGGTAGGTGTTTGATTATTGGATGTAATTAATTCTTCATTCGAAAACTTTTGAAATCGTTGGGATTTCTAAAGATTACAAGGATGGAAACAATATACATAATTTATTTGCTAGTACTAAAGAGATGACAAAATATGCTAGGCACATGTTGTTCTGTGGCAGCACTGTGTGCTGTGGACGCTGTCACTACGGAATTTCTGCGTGTGAACTACTGTTGTTATAGTATGTTATTGTTTGCAACTGAGTACTGCTGTGTGTTCGTCTCGGCTGTATATTGTTGTCTGTACATTGCTGTTGTGCTGTAAATATTTTTTGTCTGTACATAGCTGTTGTGCTGTAAATATTTGTTGTCTTTGTGCTGTCTTGTCCCCGTTCTGTAAACAAACGTCGTTGGCGTTATGTTTTCTACTAATGGAGTGATCATTGTGTGTATCGTCTACCCCATAGGCTCCCAACGTGGGCGATAACGCCACTTGTGGGCGTTTGAAGCTTTCAGGGGGGCGGTAAAAGACCCAGAGAAAACTAGGGGGCGTTGATATGGTACGAAGGGGGCGTTAGAGGATTAACCAAATATAGTGTACAATAGCTTCCAAGAGCGATTACAGGACATTTTAAGCATGGACATACCAGACTGGGTTTGGATCATTTTCCCAATGTCAACACAGCAGGATCACCTCAGAAGAAGAACTAATAAAACGGAAGACAAATCAGGAACAAAAAATTAAATTCAAGAAGAGCTACCAAGAATTTGGGTTGCAGAAGTGTATTTCACAACTGCATTCAGGCTTATGGTCGATTGTTCAACGATTTGTGATAGCATTCCCTTCTGCATATTTAGCAGAACTTGGATTTAGTGCTAAGACAAAATTGGTAACGAAAAAGAGAAATCGGCTGCATATTACTGAACGCGGCAACATATGATTGTTTTCTAGTGAAATCGAGTCTGATATTAACAAGTTCCTTAAAATGCATTAAATTCAGCCTTCTTATTAGTGAAGTTACAAATTCGATGTCTTTAAATTTTAATAAAAATACTTTTTAATATAATTAAGCATGCGTTTTGATGGGTCTCTGAAACTGTCAATTTATTTACTTCGAAAGCAATAGTTTATTATGAATTAATTCGTATCAACAAAATCCCCGCCTGTCCTTATGACAATTAAGTAAAAATTTTTATTCCTATTTTTTAAATAAAGAAGAAATTCAGTAGCGTTTCCATTCCAACAATATTCTATCTATTAAAATTATTTTTAATTCTTGTTTTCACCATGCATTATGTACGCTCTTATTTCTCTGGAGTGGGAGGGGGGCGGTATTGAAATATTCATTAGAAAAGGGGGCGCCAGTTCAAAAAAGACTGGGAACCTCTGTTCTACGCCATACACAGCCACTATACAATTAAACGAACCTGACTTATTAGGATATAAGGGAGAAAATCCGTAACAATATTAAAAAGGTTTAAAATCTTCGAATTTTACTCAAGTTTTGTTATGAATAGAAGAAGAAATCTTTCTAAAAATCTGTTTTTCGCCTTCAGGAATGTCTGAAATGAGAAGATTCGTCTAAAGCTCTAAAGTTCAAACTTATCTATGTTTACTATATTTTCTCTATACTATGTGTACAAGAAAGTGAAACCAGCGAGTTACTTTTTAAAAAAATTGAAGACATTAATATTTTAAAATCAACCGAAACTACTTTGTGATATTGATTACTTAGGCAAATAAAAATCCACTTTTTCTTAAGATTTAACATACATTTATGTTTATGTGATTCCATTATTTTTAATTTTTTGATTTAGTTGATTATTTTATTTGTTTGTCTATTTTTTTGTAAACAATCACATCCGATGTTGATGTAAAACAGGTGCAAGCAGGCATCTCGCTCGCTCTCCGTTAGCGGCAAAAAGTTTTATCACATGCGCTCGTTGGCAGCAGCATGATTCTATTTTTCAAATATAAAAAATATTTTAAAAAGAATTCGATGTTTACGTTGTTCGCTCTTTAGTTAGCGGCATTTTTAAATATATTAAGCTTACCTTGTTCGCTCTTTAGTTAGCGACATTTTTCAATATAATATTCCGTGTTTCCTTGTATATATTGTGATCATCGTCCATGTTTTGTATATATATATTTGTGTGTGTGTAAAAATAAACAAGAAAAAGTAAAGAAGAATTTTTCCTTGGATTAAACACACACACACACACACACACACACACACACACACACACACACACACACACACACACACACACACACACACACACACACACACACACACACACACACACACACACACACACACACCGCTATACTATATACGTGTAAACAATTTGCAAAAATTATGTTTGTTCTGCAATTCCAAAAATAGTATTCATTTCCTCGTATCAAATAAGGGTTTACCACAATTATAAAAAATAACTGTAAATTTGCGGTAGAATAATATGCGATTGCCACAGCTATTTTAATTATAGATTATGTTTTTACCCTCCTAATTAGATGACACATCCAATTAGTTATTTTAGTTCACGTTAGATCGTGAAGAAGACATACTTGCAATGACTTATTTTTAAACTAATTAGATTTTTTAAATTTAAAGTACTAATGAGACTTATTATTGTGGCTCTTTACTAATCTTTTTTCTTGCAATATGCAACTATGCAAACTAGTTAGGTAAAACTGTAGAGAAAACCGATTTCTGCTGTTTTGATTTTGTTCCATTATTATGTAATTCCGGAGTTTATTTCATTTATATTAGCATCTCGTTATAAAGCAACACTGGGGCTATTTTGGGATGGACGTAGTCATTTTGAACAGTGTCAGAGAGCAAGGACTACACCTGAGTTGGCACCCCCTTCTCCAAACTCCCACATCACACCAGCAGGAGGATTGACCCTGACGAATTTAACGTGCACCAGAACTACTTACATGACTGTTTCGGTGGAATCGGGTCTCGAGCCTGAAACCTTTCAATTCCGAAGCCGAGGTCTTACCACCAAACCATTATGGAACATAAAATTCTACAGACACACGAGTTTGCGATCAGTTGTTCCAAAATACTCTGTGATGCTTCAAAATGGGCTTAGTTTAGTTATATTAACGTCCCATTTAAAGCAACACTTGGGCTATTTTGGGACCAAACTCGTCATTTTGAACCACGGTCAGATGACGAGGACGTCACCTGAACTGGCACCCCCCTCTCCACACCAAACAACACCTACGGGAGGACATTTGGCCTGATAGATTTAACGTGCAAGAGACCCCCCTCACACGACGGTTCTTCGGTAGAATCGAGTTTCGAACCTGAAACCCTCCGGTTCCGAAGCCGAGACCTTACCACCAGGCCACCACGGCCCCTGCTTCAAAATGGGAGAATATTAATTTAATCAAACTAATTATAACCCTTTTAACGACATTTTACAAAATGGTGTAATAACGATATCCTATTCAGGCAGAAGTTAAGTTTCCTCTAGAAATAAATGCACAAGACAAGAGGAAAAATTAATTAAATATGGAGTGAAAAAGAAATAAGATTAAGAAAAAGAAATAAAAATTCTTGTTTGCGTTTCATTAAATCCTAGTAAAAATCTTTTATACTTCAAAAATAATAAAAAGGAGCATTGAAAATGATTTATCTATAATTAAAATTTTATTATTTTTCCTTTAAACTTTTAATCTGAATACAGCGTTATTAAAATATTATAATTTAATTCCTTCGGACAAATTGAATTAAGACAACAAAACGTTTCTAATGAAGTACATATATTTTTAGAAAATGTATTTTAAATATTAGTGCTTAATTAGATGGTTGTAAATTTTAATTAAAAATATAATTTGTAATTTTTTTAGTAAACGCATTAATTGAGCAAAAAAATTCCATTTAATTTTGGAGCTGGTTATAAATTAAGAAGTGTTATAAACTTTAATGAAATATAGTATAAAAAGTAGTAAAATAAGCAATACAAAATTCAAATTGAAAGGATATAAAGGAAATGCTTTGGATATTTTATTTTTAGAAGCATGCCAGTATTTACGTATTATCTTATCTTCAATGTTGAAATTTATCGGAATTTTATATACAAAGAAAATTAAGCTTCTAGATAGATATTATAAATTATAAATAACTTTTAACATTTTTATTTATGTAGTAAACGCATAAATTATTTGATAATTAAAAGTTAACTATCTTTTATTCATTAATCTTGAGATCTATTGTTTTCGGATTTATTATTAGGTGAAGACACAGGTCAGGAATTAAAAATAAATTTCATAAATTAATACTAGAAAATTAAGCTGTGAAAACAGTTAAAATAGTGTAATATCATTGATATTACAAAATTGTGCCAAATTTCTAATATTTAGATTATGAGGAAGGCAATGTAAAATTGATTACAACATTTCATTCTAAAAAAAGGAGCAACTTAACTCTGCACCGGTCGCGCTCTATAAAATCACGTAAAAGATTACGCAGATTACAATTGTAGTCCATTTTCAAATCAAAATAAAACTCCAAAATAATTTATCAACATTCTTTAATCAACTTTAAACATAACAAGGTTCTTCTTAATTATTTTTTAAATATCAAACTCACTTAAAGTTACAATTGCAATCCGCGTGACCTGTGCAGGGTTAAATAAAACCAAAAATAAAGCTCTCGTTTTACCAAAACAAATACTACGAATCAATGTCAAGTTTTAAAAAAAATGAATTGAGCTATATTCAATGAGCTTGAATCCAGGGCAAATTTCAATTCTTGACACTATTTCTTACTCACAATTCTTCCTTTGGGTTTCTCATACATTTATCACGAGTAACTATTTTTTTTAGCATCTTTGTTGTTGTCATTATTGTTTTGCTATAAAATTGCGATTTCTGATCAAGTCTCTAATATTCAATTAATAGAAATATCTTAAATCTTATCTTCATATTATCTTTTTACCAGATATTGCTTATTTGATTTTTAAATTCGACTAATGAATTTCAAATATTAAAATTTGTGTTTATATCAAAGTAATAATTAATTTAGAAGCGAAAGAAATCCCTTCTACTTGTATAAATAAATACCTCTTGTTTCTTAACATTGTTTGAGCTAAATAATAAATATCACAAAAGAAACCCGCACTTTTCTAATTATGAGGTTAGATAAATTTGTAAGTCAAGGGGTTATAATTTCTTCCAAGTTGAAAAGAGTTCACTTTTTAATTAGGATGCTGTATGAATTTTAAAGCAAAAGTAAATGATGCATAATATTTATTCAGTATAATAACTTCTTTTAACATTTAAGAAAAACATTTTGGCTTAAACTCTTCACTTTTTCTTATATATAGTTTAAAAGAAATATTGTAATCCTCAAAAAATTCATAGATTTTGACAAATTTCTGCGTTTTAGATCTCCCTGGATTCGAAATTTTGGAAAATGTCACTGTGGACAAAGATAACTGAAGCTAGACGAATAGAATATTTCGAACTAAATAAAGGGAAATTAACACCGATTTTTACACCAAAATTTGTAGATTTTTATAAAACTTAAAATCGTTCAGGGGATGTATCTGTTCCACTGTTCGAATATAAGTCAACAAGCACGCTAACTAGAAAATGAAGGTAGCTTGACATATAAATTTCGATACACAGTTTTAATAGGAGGATTGGCCATCTGTCGGAGTGTTCTCTCAAAAATATGTAAACTTGGTAACTCAAAAATGCAGCGATGCAAAAAAATCCAATTTGATGAGAACTTTGTCATTACAAGTGTAATTTTGTATCAAACCTTTGCTTCAAAGGATTAGGAAAAATCCGTCAGAATTATAAATTATATTTTCAGATACTATTAACAGCATGCTAGAGAAACACGCCAAGAATGATAACTAAATAAAAGCGCCAAATTTACGCCAAAGGTTAATATTTTGAAACTATTGTATATGTCTATGCAATTCAAGGCATTCTCTAGAATAATACCCTTGTAAGAAAGTATGCGAGAAAATTTTTGTAGATCATTTTCTTTTCTTGCTTGCTCTTTGTCAATCACTTCCAAAGTTACTATAATATACCTTTTTAATTAATTACAATCATTTACGCTCTCACATTAATTACATCACGTAAAACTTCTTAACTGCACATGTGAGGAATTGAACATTGATAATTGTTTTATAAATACTATAAAAATTGGAGATCATAACGTTATAAATTATATAATTTTTAATTTTTTAAAGTTTAAAATTATTTTTACTTTTGCATTTCTTTCCAGTCTGATTACAGAGTGAATTAAAATATTTAAGTTTTTATATTAGTTTATATTTAAGAAGATCTGTTTTCGAATTAATGTTTAATTTTCAGGTGAAATCATGAAATTAGAAAGGTGCATTTGCTCAATAAATGAAACGACGCAAAGCTTTTAAAAATAACACATGTATCAAAACTGAATATTTTAAAAATAGTTTTCTGGTGAAAATCTAAACATCAAGCTACATAAAACATTTATTTCAAAATTTCAGCAACTATTAATACTGGTAAACTATCTGGCTGTTTAAATATAAGGATTCCTTTTAGTGTACTAGGAAGTTGGAAAATTGCTATACATTTATTATAATTGCTAATTTATAAGAGTTTTTTTTTTCTATCTTATAGCTCTTATCAAAATTATTTACCAAACTTTATCCAGTCAGATTAGGTATAGGAGTTCAAAAGATTAAAAGCTTACCAAATATTTATGTATAAGCCAAATAGTTATTGCGTCTGTATATTTAAAGTACCCATTTGTTAAGATTTAAGTGTTCTGCTTTAGAGAAATGTGAATTAAAATTTAGTGGTCATAATAACTTGATTACATGGCAACATATATTCCGTATTTAAAATAAGGAAGTAAATCATGCAAAAGACATCAAAAGGAACGATGCAAGTATATTAGCGAAGAGACTAATTAATATGAATTATGGTTAATTCAATCATGATCATGATGCATATAAATTAAAAATTATATTAAAAATGATAAATAGTGCGAGTATCGCAGAGAACGTATTTAAATATTCGTTTTAATTAACACATTAAAGATAGGATAGTTTAGGATAGGATAATTTTTTTTAAACTTTTCCCTTAGGGTGCAAATATTTTCCTTCCCTTCTCTTTTTTTACACATAGCTCCAGTATATATCTAGACACAAAAATTTAGTAAAGTAATTTAAAATGAGGGGATTTTAAGGAATTCCAATGAATGGTGATGTTAGCCTTTAAATGGTATAAGAAATAGCAATGAAAAATAACAAATAGACAGCTAAGGGCAACGAAAAGAAATTCATGATTGTATTTACTGATTGAAGTGGGACAAATAATCTTTTTATTACTATTTTTTACTTCTCGTTTTCTATTTTTTTGTGTCATTAGTTCCTACAAATTCTAAACGCATTCTTCTCTTTACTTAATCCCTTGAAGAATGAGGTCTCTTTTCGCCATACCTTTCCTTAAAGGTATGCTTAACAGAAATCCAAAGTATACTGTTCATTTCAATATTCCAAGACAACGACTTTTCAAGGACTTTACCTCGCCAAGGGGGGAGAATCGAAAAGATAGGAACATTTCCAGAATTTTTCATTCTTTTACCTTGATTTCACTCCATTAGAAACTTTTTCACTTATTTTTTGTCCCATATGTATGTGACTATCGTGTCATTTTTAATTGTATTATTCAAACGCAAAATTTTGTCATTATCGCTTGTAGTAATTCGAAGAATATTTTACGCTGTCAATTCCAAAATGTCATCAAAAAATTCAATAACAAATAAAAAACATTTATGAAAAAAAGTATTTTTCAAAAAAGTGAATTAGCAAATTATACGTACTTATATCATCCATAATAAGTAGGCACTACAAAGTACATAAAAATAGTTTAAAATTATAATATTGCCAATTACAATCTTTTCCTAACAATATTACGAGTTATCGGCAGTTTTAACTCTCCTATTTTCACGTATAATACTAGTTCAACTTATTGCTAAATGTAAGCGTCCCATTCTTACGTCTTTCATTTCACTTCTAATTCGACTAAATAAACTCATCTTGATGCATGCGCAAAAGCTCGGAGCGTTTTTGAAATCGAGAACGAATAGAATCTACCTGTAACGAAATTAATGTGGTAAATTAATTATACGAGAGGGCGCTCGTGTGTTAATCAGCAGTCAGAGGGAAGAGTGCAGCGAGTTCCCTAGAGCAAGAGGATACAAACCGTCCGCCGAGAAGGGTCACTACCGGAAAACGTTGAGACATGATCCTCTTAAAAGGGCCGAAACTGGAATTGTTGTGTTAAAGAGTTCATCTGCAAATGCGCACGGTGCCACGGGTAGGCGGAGAAGAGGAACTGGACAAACATATCTACTGTTAATCTCCATGATCTCGCATTTAATTCTTCATCCATGAAACTTCATTTGTAAAAATCATCTTTTTTAATCATTCAATAAACGAATAATCCAAACCAGTAGCCTGATGCATTAAAATCCATCATACCCACATTAACCCCTTGTGTACCAGACGGCGTTCTCTAGCGCAGGGCTTCTTAAACTGTGGGTCGCGACCCCCCTGGGGGTCGCGAGACTACTGAAAGGGGGTCGCAAAGATCTGATACTTTTCAATCATTATAAATAAAATTTTAAAATTAGTATACACACTACGTACAAATATAAATACAAATAAAAATCATACAAAATACTATGTAGTTTTATTATAACTATTTTTTGAAAAAAGTGGCAATGCAAAACTGTTATGTAGGGCCTATAAATGAAAATATGGAAGTAGCATTTAAAATAATAAATACACCGCGCTCCTCGATTTTCAACTGAACGTTCGACATTGATGTCTGGCCGCCGGCGTCAGTGTTTGCAAGATAACTTAGTGATTATAAGTACCCAGACGCCGCGTCGCCTTACAGCTTACACATACAATACGGAAGCATAATCAAGCTAGGCTAGGCGAATCGGCATATTATTTTTATAAAAGAATAATAAAAAAATTAAATGAAAGCTTCTTTTTCGCCGTCTTTGTGATACGGTGCCTTTGTGCGCTGCACACTTTGAACACGCCATGCGTCGGGTTGATCTGATCGTAATTTGTTGTCATTGCACTGGTAAAGATTCGAGTGTAGTTATTTTTCTGTTTGTACTTCAGTTTGGACTCAGCTTTGTCTTCGTAGTGACATGTGTGTATTTACTGTGTAATTTTCAGTTGGTGTTTTTAATTATTACGTTAAAGTTCAACTACATTTTGTTTAATTATTTATTATTATTTAACCCTCATGGATAAATGGCTAATTAAAATTCCAACTAATAAGTCTGCCACGCCGTCACAACCAAGTTGCAGTGCTTCAAATCCGACTTCTAGCAAAACAAAAAAAAAATATGACGAATCATATTTGCAGCATGGCTTCACATGCTCTTCTCACAACAATGAAGAACAACCAGTGTGCTTAATTTGCAAAGAAGTTTTGGCTGCAGAAAGCATGAAACCGTCAAAACTGCAACGACATTTGAATACTAAACATGCAACGTTATCAAAAAAGCCAATAGAATATTTTGAGCGTCTTTTGCAAACATCAAATAAAGAAAAGAACACTTTGGAGAAGTATGTTACTTTGAATGATAAATATCTATTGGCATCGTATGAAGTTTCGTATTTGATAGCAAAAACGAAAAAGCCTTTTACTATTGGAGAGCAACTTTTACTACCTGCAGCTATAAGAATGTCCGAAATTGTTCATGGAAAACAGTATGCTGCTGAAATTAGTAAAATTCCATTATCAAATGACACTGTGTCCAAAAGAATTTCAGACATTAGCAATGATCAATTTCAACAGCTTCTTATGAGGCTTAAAGACAGCTCAAAGTTTGCAATACAACTGGACGAGTCGACAGACATTTCAAAAATAGCACAGTTGTTACTTTTTGTAAGATATATTTATGAGGGAAGCATTCATGAAGATATACTGTTTTGTCGTCCTCTGGAAGGTCATACTCGTGGAAAAGATATATATAAAAAAGTAAATGAGTTTTTTGAAAAAGAAGGATTAAATTGGAAAAATTGTGTTGGTGTGTGCACAGACGGTGCTGCAGCAATGACCGGACAAGATCTTGGTTTTACAGCATTTGTTAAAGCTGGAAATGATCATATTACATTTACACATTGTATGATTCACCGAGAGGCACTTGTTGTTAAAAAAATTGCACCAGAATTAAACACTGTGTTTTTTGATGCAGTCAAAATCATTAACTTTATTAAAAGTCGAGCACTTAATAGTCGATTGTTTAAAAATTTGTGCATTGATATGGATTCGGATTATACAAGTTTATTGCTACATGCTGAAGTTAGGTGGCTATCAAGAGGTCGAAGTTTGAAACGATTATTAACTTCAAAAGATGAAGTTCTTATATTTCTAACAGAGCAAAATTCTAATTTGGCCGATTATTTTCACGATAATTTATGGCTTCTCAAGCTATGCTATTTGGCAGATATTTTTGATAAAATCAATGATATGAATTTATCAATGCAGGGAGTCTGCGTTAATATGTTTATGTTAAAAAATAAACTTGAGGCCTTTGTTAAAAAAATTCTTATATGGAAGAACAGAGTGGAAAGTGGATCGCTCGAAATGTTTTCATTTACTGACGAGTATATAATTAGTAACAATATTTCAAAAAAAGATACTCCTATAACAAAAATTATAGTTAATCATTTGAAGGATATGGAAGTTTACATGCATAGGTATTTTCCCAATGATATCGATACACAACAATGGATTTGCAATCCATTTTCAATTGAAATGGAAGAAATTAATTTTTTAAACTTCAAAGCACAAGAAGAATTTGCCGAATTAACAAGTGATACTACCTTGCGACTCAGATTTTCTCAAGTGCCTGTGCATGAATTTTGGATAGAAATCAAATCAGAATATCCCCTGATCGGAATATCGGAAATGGCAATGAACAAATTACTGCCATTTTGTACAACATATTTATGTGAATCAGCCTTTTCCACATTAACTTACATAAAATCAAAATACCGTTCAACTTTAATAAACGTTGAAAATTTATTACGATCTGCAATAACTCAAATTGAGCCTACATTTAATTATTTGTGTAAAAATAAACAATCACATCCGTCACATTAATATTGTTTGATGTTAATAATATGTTTTTATTAAAAAAATTGTTACAAAAGTTTATTTTTTCTATTGAATATATAGATATAGTTTTATGTTTTCTTATAAAAAATTGTTACAAAAGTTTATTTTTTCTATTGAATAAATATATATATAGTTTTATGTCATTCTATTTATTGTGTTTTATTACGACCGATATCCCGTCAACGTTTCCAATTATATATATATATATATGTGAAATGAATGGGTACGTATTCTTTAATCCTTATTTTATTTACATTGTAAAATAGTGCGATATTACATCTACATCTACGGTTAATATATATTTCATTATATGGAGGAGGGGGTCGTTTAAAATTTCCTAAGCTTGAAGGGGGTCGCTATATAAAAAAGTTTAAGAAGCCCTGCTCTAGCGCACGCGCAAAACCCTGATTTCTGGGGATACAGATCTTGACATTACGACGCATATTTCATTCTTCCGTTTGCCGCTGACTAAGGCGCTCGTGTTAATACTTGTTACGTTTCGCTTTCTAAAGTTTGTATAAGTAATTTTTTGTTCATTTTAACAGAATGCTGCTGAATGCAAACGGATTTCACAAAATATCTCATTCAGAAATCGGACTACATCCATTCACTAAATTACTATGCGATGAAATTCTTACAAAATATTCTAAAAATTACACAAAATGTGCAAATGATTACAAGAAAAGAAATGACACTCTTGAAGCCTCTCACAAGCTTGTGGAAAATATCGTAGAAAGTTTCAGAAGAAAGCGGAATAGATGTTGGGTGAGCTAAAAAAAAACTAAAATGACAATAACACTCATGTAATGCATGTAAAAAAGCTTTTTGTTCCAAGGAACATTTCGAGAAATTTCACAAAGATTTGTAATTTAAATTTTTCTTTTTTGTTTCAAATTTTTGTAACACAGACATTTTGTAACCCCCTCCCTCCTGTTTCCACCCTTCAGTTAACTGCAGACAAAATGAACCCAAAACGTTTTTATACAATCTTATACTATAATACGAGGAATGGTTGCCAAGTCGAAAATCGCCCCAGAATTAATAAACTCCTGTAAACTTGGGGATCTGGGTTTTTTGCCACGAGGAATCGATTGGCGCCGGTTTTGAATCGCTACGGTCGAGCAGTTCGGAGTTACAGATAGGATATTTTCAAACTTTATTAGTTCGCCATAATGGCTAATAGGTTTCAAGCGGTAACGTGCTGCCATCTATAGCCAATATGGCGAACTAATAAAGTTTCCAGAAGATGGTCCAGAACTCAAGGAACTGATCTCGAAATGGATGATCCATAACCCGTGTGGTGATATGAACCCAAGCGCTCCGTGTATGGTCAGCAAACATGGAAGAGACCAGTGCAGATGGGGATTTCCAATGGAACATCAAGACATGACATCGCTGGTGGACGATGAAAAGCCGAGGTTTAACCGGTTATCTTTTCACCAATGGTTTCACAAATTTTCTTATGGCATGTATTGTTTTGATAAATCACAATTGAAAATTTAAATCTTCGAGTTAGCTTCGATACCTGTTTTCTCCGAGCGGAGCTCGGTCACCCGCTGGTCCCAATAAAAGAAACTCTACCTTATGATGTTTCCTGCGCTGGTTACTCTGGTTGTACACCTAAAGAAACCATGTATGCACATGATGTCACAATGGGATTTTGCCCTATACATAGCATATATCCACTAGTGGTTACATGTTACGCAAGGGGTTAAATGAGAAAATTGAGTGAAAAATGCAATCTCCAATTTTTTAAAAGAATGAAAATTAATCTATTCAATAAATATCCTTCCAATTTTTAAATAAAATTTCATCAAAAATATATTTCTTCGAAAAAAAAAAATAAAATAAAATATATTTCTGAAGTAGCAAAATACATCTAAATGAAAAAATTATGAGGTTTTATGTATAATTAACATCTCATCACTGTATATTTAGCATGCAAAAATATCTTAACGATTATTAAAACCAAAATAGAAAAGTAATATTCTAAAAATTCAAGTTTCATCTTACTTCTGCCGAACGAAAAAATGCATAATGATAAATCTACTGAAATGAATAATTCGATTTAAAGATGATAAATCATTTTAAAGACGAGTCAATGAAATGCAAAAAAAAAGTATCTCATTATTTAAGGAAATTGCGTTTGCCAGAAATTGACTATTTGTTTAAAATCAAGATTTTAATCAAAGATTTTGCCCTATACATAGCATGTATCCACTAGTGGTTACATGGTACGCAAGGGGTTAAGGGTCTTTCTTACCTCGGAAAGCGTAGCAGTGGAGAATCTCCCACCATTCCCTGAAGGTAGCTAAGAGGAGCCAAGGCTGCCACATCCAAGAAAAAGTCTCTCGATGTCACATAATGCTTCGCCAGTTGTGCACTATCCCTCACCATGATGCCCTGTTCCAAATATCCAGTCCGGAACTGAACAGCTATGTCCAAAAGATACACCACATCCGAACACCAGTCCAGAACGTTCCAGAGGACAACATGCGCCTCTTGGAGCTCTGGGAAGGCTTCTCGTGCGATCAGTGTCCAACTGTTGTAGAGTCCACAGAAGGTGACCATCCACAACCACCAGAAGAGCAAAGACTCGTCGGGGTTGAGGACACTGGCGCGAATCACCCTGTAGAACCAGTTGTCCGCCTTGATGGGGTCTTTGTCGGAGAGGATGATGTTCGGGGGTCTGGTGGAGAAGCGCTTCAGGAATGAGTCCTCTCGCTTGAGGGGTGGTTTTCTGTGGTGGGAGACGGCGTTGCCGATTTGAACGGTGGTGCGGAGTTTCTTCCATCTGGATCCACCAGGGCTGCTGGGATCCGATTCTGTCTTTTGAACGCTTTCTGCAAGAAATAGAGAGATCGAATTCAGATATTAAGTAACTGAAGGTAATTTTATAAAAAAAATTGACTTTTATGGAAATCTGAAGGGTAAAATTAAAGAAAATCCCATTAATTGTGAATGATAGCAATACAAGCCAAAATAAAGGAGTATCGTAACAGTTTGTGGACAGGAGATGAAAACTGTTGGATATTTATTAAGAATGAAGAACTGACGATAATGTTGACATCTTTTAGCATAAACAGAGGTTTTTTTCCTACAGTTAGTTTAGTTTAGTTATATTAACGTCCCGTTGTTCTTTTATTCATTTACTGCTTTTTGTTTTTCTTTGTTTCATCTTCGGCATATTGCAGTTTTAGAATAGGTTTTGAAAGATTTTCATATCACTCTTGGGTATGTCAATGTATAATAATTCTTTACATTTAATGAATTACAAGATAAAACATAACGCCATCCTGTGCCCTCATTGCCTATAAGTTATCTAACTGTTTGAATGTGCACAGAATGGAAGAAAAGAAAAATTAAGAAAGAAGGAGACGACAAAACATTCAGGTATCTCCAGAGAGAATCCCACCGGCGTCAAATTCTACACGACTGTATTCTTTAGTTTAGTTTAGTTACATTAACGTCCCGTTGTAAAGCAACATGAGGGCTATTTTGGGACGGACCTCGTCATTTTGAACCACGGTCAGATGACGATAATGATACCTGAACTGATACCCCCTCCCCACACCAGCGGGAGGACGTTTGGCCTGACAGATTTAAAGTGCAAGAGACCCCCTCACACGGCGATTATTTGGTGGAATCGAGTCTTGAACCTGAAGCCTTCCCGTTCCGAAGCCGAGACCTTACCACCAGGCCACAGCGATTCTTCCTACAGTTAGAAGCGTACTCAGAGGGTTACAATGGCAGTTTGATTTTGGTGCTACATTTGGATGGTTTTGGCTCTTTCACCGTTAATTAACGTGTTAACAATTTTTAACTAGTTTACTAATCACGAAAGAAGTGTTATGATGAGTTTATAAATCAGGAGTAATAGTTACGGGCAATTTGCAGTTTACAATTTTAGCAAAAAGTCAATCATATTTGTAAACTTCAAGATTACTTAAAGTATTTTGTGGTCAAATTGAAATCAAAGAAAAGTATAAAAGATTATTATGGGTTTTACTATGCTTTATTCAATGCCATTCTTTAACAGCAACTTAAAAGACAATTTTTTTTATTCAAATGCAAAAAATGTATGTTTAAACAAAAAAAATGCGATTATTGAAATAAAGAATAAAAGTCATTTCATTATAACAGTTTCATATTATACAAACTGTTATCGACGATTAAACACGCCATCACTAAATTTTTACATCACAATTTAGATTCGCATTTTCGAAAGATGAAGAAATTGTTAACTGCTTAACAAGTAACTATTGCTGGCCACAGAAGGCAACTATACGTATTTCTCATTCAAGGAAAATCGCGTAATTTAGTTATGAAATAAATTATATTCACTTTCAATTTCACATAACCAAAATAACCTTTATTCTTTTACTTTAATCGTAAATAATTACTACAATTCTAATTATAATTATAAATCAATTCTATAATGCTTCTTCCGTCATTTAGAACCTCAATAAAATGAGTCAAAATGAAGAAAAACCTCCCTTTACTGAATTATAAAAGTCAGGTCGTCCCACTTTAACCTTTGCTTGGCAGACAACTAAAACCAACAGAAACGCGTATTTGATAAAAAAAAAAAAGAAATTTTAGCTGTGCTAATTATTCATAATTCTTATTTTTTTACTTATGCTAATTGCATTCATATGCAATTCGGAATATACATTCAACATTGATATCGCCGAATTTGATTCTAATTGATATAGTATTTAAATGAACTGGTGTTCTATAAATAATAATCAGGGAATGTCCTATTTACAAAATAACATGAATTCTTACCATTACAGCTGTCATGTTCAGTAATTTGGCATTGTTAATTCCACCGACAACGCCAACAAGTAATTTTTCTTTTGGGCTAAATTTTTTCTTAGTAAAATACCGTAATTATCTTTCAGTATTTTGACATTATTTCTATTATTCTAATTAAGACATATAAAAAATTATTACATAAGAAAGCAAAGATTCTAAGCATAACAGTAATTCAACACTAAAAAAGGATATTGACTTTATTACAAAAATAATTTGAGATTAGAAGAAGCACAATATGTTGCCAATCGCAGAAACAAATAAGCAATAGTTATTAAATAATTTATACACAGAACAGATTTATACAAAACTGAGATACAAATAACTAAAAACTTAGAAATTTCTGTAAAAATTAATTTATCATCAAACATAATCAAATTATTCTTCAATGTTTTGAAAATCGATGCTTATTATATCGTCTGCTCTTATTAATGACCGCCTTGTTAGCATAATGGTTGATGTATTTCGACTATTTTTAAATAAACAAAACTAGTTTAAGTTTGGAATTCATTTCTTTCGGTATGAAAGAGTTAATCAGCGGAATTTTTTCCAATTTATCAAACAAATCGAATAAAAGTTGTAAAAATAAAATTTCTATTAAAATATCATCATTTTCTCAAAATATTCTTGCTTTTGTTATCGAGCAATCTACCGAACGAAAGTAACGACAGATTCATATAGTGAAAAATGGCAACACACCATGCTGTCGATATCTGAGGTTGTTTTTCTCCTCCTCCTCTGCCAGTTCGAGGGGAATTTTGATGTTTGCGTCGTGTGAAGAAACCGCTAGTCTCCTGGGACTACCCTCCACCATTGTCACTCAGCAACCCACACATTTCCGGCTCCAAACTGCAAAGAAAAAATATTCAAGTTAGAAGAAGTAAAAAACACAGTGCTTCTTTGGATTTCAGGAATATTTAGCAAATTAAATGGATTGCACCAAAAGAAATTATAAATTCTTAAAATGAAAGGCATCTTGTAAAAACAACGAACAAATATTAGAACAGAAAAACATTAGGACTCATTTGGTAACTTTCCAGATATTGTTGAAATTTCAAAATGGTCTCAGAATCGTAAGAAAACAGTTCTTCAATCATTACAATTGGATTATTGCACAGATTTAATCTAGAAACTAATCGAAACAGTAACTGATGCAATTTTTAGAATGACCTGGATCACATCCTAATTTTTGTTAAAATTATCCTTCGCATATAAAGATTCTTTGGAAAAAAATTGAAATTAAACGACTTTTCCGAACCTTTTTTTTCCGTATTTTCTTTTAAGCTGTTTTTTAAAGTAAATCTTATTTTCTAATTTCCATTCATAACCACTCGCTACCCCTTAGTCAGGATGCCTGCCTGGCATAGGGGAAGTGCGTCTTTCTGTGATCTAGGCATCCCGGGTTCGAATCTTGGTTCGGGTATGATTGTTCTATATTCTTTTTGTGAGATGTGTGAAAGCGACCCCCTGTCAAAAGAGGTGGTGCAAGCAAATGTGTATGTGTTTCAATTTCATTTGAGCTAGAAGTCAGACTTCTGCCTTCGGGTACTCAGGGATCTTTACCCTCAGAAGCTACTGCACCCTTTTCCGTGGAAACACGGACACGACATCATCACTATCATAATTATTCAAATACTGAAGCAATTTAGCATATTAACATTATATAACATGTTTCTTACACAGCAGATAACCAACTTTAGTGCTATGCCTTCATCAACCTGTATCTCTAACAAGCAAATGTAGGAAGTAATTTTATAATCAAACCATAATTTTCATTCTAATAAATCCTAGGGCACAAAAGTTTAGCAATTAAGCTTCTAATTAAGAAGTTTTATGAAATAAACTGTCCAATGATTGTACAAAATATATGATAATAATTTGAACTCTACAGAGGTTTGTGATAATTTTTAAAAATCAATTTCTATATGACTCCAAAGTGTTAAAGTGTAAATTAGCAAAGTTTCTCTTACAATACTTAAAATATCTTATAATAATAAGTCCCTTCTATTACCTTATATATATCCTAGTAATCTTTAACCTTTATACCTGGCTCAGGAATAGCGCTTCTTCTATCTGATCTAGGCGTCCCGGGTTCGAGTCCTGATTCGGGTATGGTTGTTCTCTAACTTGTGCTCTACCTCTGAGGTGTATGAAAGAGATCCCTCCTTGCAAAAAACGTTAGTGCAAGTGAATACGTGAGTGTCAAGTTCATATGAGTTAGAAGTCAGAACTCAGCTCACGGGTGCTCAGGGGTCTCTACCCTCAGAAGCTATTGCACAAATTCGACTTAAATCGCCGACATTTTCTCAACCAGCTCATAAAGTGGCTAAGTAACAATAATAACAACTTTATAAAAAATATTTGTACATTTTATTTAATCTAATTATAACTTATTTTGATAATATGTGGATAGTCACATCACTGACCTCCTACCAGCCTCCAAGGCATACGGGTTAACCACGCAAGACTGAATAACCGGACCGCCGCTACAGCAACACTGGCGAGAACTATGGTTGAGTCCTTAGGGCCATCACCGGCCACGGTACAACCGTCCCCGAAGGGAGTACGTCCCATCATCGATGAGAGGGCCAGAACTCCCACCTTTTATTGTACCCACCGGGTTGGCGAAATTCAGCCACCATACCGGAAGCATCTCATCCTCGTTTCGTGGTGCCCCCCGGGGGGTCATAATATGGGGATATACAGAAAAGCATGAATAAGAAACACGATTTAATGAAGATCTTGAGGAAATTAATGTAATAGTTCACCTTTCATAAATTAAAAATACAAAACATTTCTTCCTAGTTTAGTTTAGTTTTAGTTATATTAAAGTTTTAAGAAACTTATTTTTAACTAATCTAGGGTTTTTTGGGAAGCAGCTTGTATTTTTGAACTGCACTCAGATGACGATGGACGACACCTGAGTTGCCAAACCCCTTTTCAAGCTTCCACATCATACAGTGGGAGGACGTTTGGCTCCGAGAGTGCTCGATGCCCGTTTACATAACAGTTTTTCAGTGGAAATCGGTCTCGAATCTAAAACAGTATGGTTCCGAATCTAAGACCTCCCCTAAAGGTCACCATGTCCTTAAATTTCTTTTGAGTAATATTGGTATTTAATCTGATATGAAGTATGAATTTTAAAATTAATAAAATTATCTGCAGATATTAATATTCTAAAAATATAAGCTTAATTATTTAAATTCTACATAAAATAATGCTTTTTCCAATGGTGAGTTTTCTCATATTTACCATTAACATTTGAAATAAAAACATTCCGAACCTGTGAAAAATTTGAATATTCTTACGTCATTTCCATATTGGTCAAAAAAGAATTCCAAAATTTAATTCCCTTTTTAACACAATTTTCTAAGGAAAATTATTTATCTTACTGAATTTCGGAAAAAAGTGTATTACTTTCATTTTTAGTATATACGAATGTTAACTTTTGATGTGATATTCCCAACTTTATAAAAGATCCCAGCAAAGAAATTCAAAGTTTAAGTGGAGGAATTCTTTAAAAGCTAGGATTATGCTGCTAAAAGTTTATGCGGAGTTTTCTATTTAAAACTAACGAAGACTGCAAATCTCTGAGACGGATATTCAAGCTGAGTTGAGAAAAACTTCCCCTGCTGCAGTCCCATCATTTCCAAACGAATAAATATGAATTGGGAGATAATTGAAGCATTAAAAATTTTATTTTCAGAAATCATGGCAGTATTGTAGAATCTAGTCTAATAAATGCTTTAATTGTTCTTTTTGAAACTTAAGAATAGAATTTTCTTTACATAACTGACCACAAACAAACAAATTAAAAGATCTTTCTAAAAAATTATTGAATGCGTATCTATTTCAATCATAATCAATTCACTAATTTCTAAGCGGTCAGAAATAGGCAAATATTTCCAATCGGAGAAACGATCCTAATATTTTAATATTAGGATTAATTTTACTTCTGTATTTTATTTAAATGGTTATTTTTACTACTTTGGTTGTTTCAGACAAATAATGCTATTATTGAAAAAAAAACAAATCATCATGAATTTTAAATTCTTAAAAAAGTTTCAGACTTTATTACTCATGTTTAATAAAAAAAATCTTTGACATAGTAACAGTTTCTGCTGCTAAAACTAATCGAATTATTATGCTTTAAATATTAGTTTAGACAAATTACAAGCACTCGCTTTTTGACGGTCTACATAACCTGAACAGATTTAGCTGTAAAAGAATTCAAAGAAAGGAATTCTTTTTTTATTTGAATTATTATAGTAAAAAGAATATTTTACTACACAAGTATAAAAATTTAGAATTCGTTAATCTTTCTGTATGCATTTTTTGACTGAAGTAACAGGAAATATGTTTAAATATTTTAAAGCTGGATGTATATGTCTGTCTAACAGATATATATTTCCGTAAATATTATGTTTTTTGTAAATTTTTCCGTAAATGTGACATTTTTATGTATGGACATGATAAATCAAATACGTATCAAACAAGAAAAAAAAAAGAAAACTGACATAATTGGAGATTTATGTTAAAGTGTGAACTATTATGAATTAGCAGAAATTAATTGCCAATTTCGTTTCATTAGAATACCAAGTTTAATAAAAAACGTGCTATGAACGCTTACAAGGCAGAGAGTTTGTTGAACTTCATTCAAATTAGTATTAGAGTGATCATAATATAATGCTTTATCTGAGCATATCACATAGGATATATTGTCAATCATCAATTAGTGGTTTCGTACTTTCTACAATTGAGTATACTTCAAAAATAAAGCATAATTAAAAAAAATTATTCACTTGGATTAAAAACATCTGGATTTATTAAAATTAAACCTCATCCGGGTAATAGGATAATTGATGAAAAGATGTTTAATTTTTAGAAGGAAAAAAAACGTAATTTGTTTACAACTTAATAGTTTAGTGACTTTAAATGAACGAGGGTAATATTTTATTCAGCAACATGCAATATTAAAATATTTCTGAACAGAACCGTACCTTATTTTGAACAGAACCTTATTTGTCTTCTCTTATCTATACTTATAATAAAGCTCAATGTGTGTGTGTGTGTGTTGGCGCTCTACAGGCCAGACCGTTGGACCTACAGCTACCGAATTTGGTACATGTATACCTTGGAGGTCCGGAATGTGCACCTTGGAGCCCTTTTTTCGAATTTTTAATTAGAATTTGAATTAATTAAAATTTAAGCGTAATTTCGACATTTTTCCGCTATAACTTCCGAAAATATGATCGCATAAACATGATTTTTACATTAATTTAAAGATTAAAAAAATAGCCTTCTAATGGTATCAGTGTTTTAATGTATAACTTAAGCTTCTATTTTTAACGAATTTTTAAAGAAATATTTTAACCATGTTTTTTTAGCACGTGACTGGATAAAAGAAAAGGAATAAAAAATGGGATATTATCTTTAAAAAATAAATGCAAAGCAAAGGTTTCTACAATCGTTTGCAATATCTAAATCCTTAACTCAATAAATCTTCTTTGTTTACGGTAAACCTGATTGAATTTAGACAGGATAAGCATTGAAATCCTGACTTGATGGCATATTTATGTAATCGTTTGCAATATGTGTATCATAAATTTAATACTTTTTTCCCCTTTCTCGCTTTTTTTAAAAAAAATATATATTTAATATTTTGGCAACATCATCGAATTTTTTTTTTAATATTTTGGAAGCATAGCCGATGGTTGAAACTGACTGATTTATAAAATTAAAGAATATTATTCGGAAAAGGTGTACTTTTAGAACTTTCCGTCCATCATCTTAAAGAAAATATTAATTTCAGGTCAATCAATGCCCGGAATTACTTCAAGGCTAATGAATATGTGATTTAATTGAAAATTTTAGAACGCTTTACACATGGCGAACCAGCTGGTCGCCAAAGGCGGCTAGTTTTTAACAGGAAAGATTTTGTTTGAAGATTTCTTTTTTTTTTACTTTTTTGTTTATGTAGTAAAGAAGAAACATTGTAATTAAAAAAAAATTGAGCTAGTGATTTCTGTCAAATTTCCATGTTTTAGACTTCCCCTAGTTCGAGAAACACATTTTTGAAAAATATCTGTCAATGAGAAAGATAACACAAAAACACTTTGAGGAAAAATATACCATATTTTATTAACACCAATTTTGTAAATTTCTATCAAATAGTGTATAAAATTTCTTCAAAGAAAGTCTAAATGTTCAACTTTTATCAACGAATAAAAATTAATAACTGGAAAATGAAAAGAGCTAGCCAGATAAAATTTGTAACATAGATTGAACATCTATAGTGTAGATACTTACCAAATTTTAAGCCACATTTAATGAAGGATTGATCGCTTGTTGGTCAGTTCCCTTAAAAATATGTAAAAGCGATAATTCAAAAATATATCAAATTTGGTATGGGACCTTGTGGCTACAGGTATAACTCTTTGTCGAAGTTTGGTTTCAATTGTTTGATAAAAACGCAACTAAATTGTATATAGTATTTTCGTATATTATTATTCACATGCCGAGGACTAATGCTAGAGATCAAAGCTAAATCTAATGTTAATATTTTGTAAACGTTGTAAGCTAATAATATGATCATCTAAGATAAAATCTTTAGTAGAGAATGCACGAGAAAGTCTTGGTGAGACAATTCCTGATTCAAAAAGCAGATATTATAACTGGTATGATTAAAGTCAAAATTCCCTTGAATTACACGTTTTCATTTCATGAATATTCTTGATTTTCCCCCTTAATTATGTCCAAGCATCAAATGAAGGCAAAGAAAAAAAAGATCCTTGTTCAAAAAAAACATTATTGATTATAAGAGATTAGCGTTAGAAAAGTTAAATGAAAGATTCATATTCTTTAAAATTAGTTCATTAATTTCATACACAAATACAAAAAAATTGTTATATTATTAAGGTTATTCAAAGTTTATACGACGAAATAACAGGAAAATGATTTTCTGTACTAATCTTGAGAAAAAGTAATAACATTAACTATAACATGGAAGGAATAATTTCAGTATATTAGCTAAATCAATAAACCATTTCCCAATTTCTGGTGACCAAAAAATGGGATAATTAAGTTAAACTAATTTGTATTAACATTTCGAAAATTTGTTTCTTAGTATTTTACACTCTAATGAGAAACGACATTTCTATGTTCTTCTAAGAACTCAATGAAATAACCTTAATAATACGAAATACGAGTCAAAATAAAAAAAGATTTAAAGAAGATGACTTGAGCTTATTTTTTGTAATAAAAGTAGCAATAAATGAATTAATGTTCCCTTTATATTATAAATGAAAGCAGTTAACAAGCCTTTCCTCGAGAATTTAATGGAGAATCATTTCCAGTAATTGAGATGAATTCTGAAGACGTTATTTCTATAAATGCTTTTATGAATTTGTAATATAACTTTTTTGCCACATTAGTTTTATAGTAAGAACGTGAAATCTACATGATTCTTAAAGATAAGTGAATGGAAGCTAGATGTACGACCCCAATCTTGTCATCAAACCTGGTGACTATTTTGAATTTTAGCAATGAATTTGATAACAAAAATGCAAAGTTCTGGACTTAATAGCTGCTGCTTCTGGGAGTAAAAACCTACTACTCTTTCCAGATTGTCCTTATGCACTTCTTGTTTATTCTGAATTCTTTGATGATGGATTTTTCAAAATATGTTAAAACAAGTGACATTATAATTATAACAACAAAGTATTTCTTTTTCTAAAATTTTAAAAATTCAAATGCATCTCGTTTATGAAATCAAAAGGAATGACATCTCTGAAGACGGCTAGTGCAAAATAAAAGTTATATAAAACGAATCGGATATGAAATATTCTTTTTAAAAAAATCTTTTATTTTCTGTTCCCTTATGAGTAACTAGAATGCTCAAATTTTTAGAGGTCAGCAAAAGGTTCTTGTAAAAATCATTGTCAGTAATTCGAGTGACTTGCTCCTGATAGAAAGGAAAAACGAAACAGCTGAGCTTTCGCAAATTATATATCTTAAAAAGAATATTGAAATTTAACTGAAGAAACATCTATTTTAGACGTGTGATCTAAAACTCACGGTCAACTTAATATCTGCGCAAAATCAAGTAATTCTGAAGTAATTAATTAAAAAAAGTGGCGACATATAATTTACCTCTTTCTCTTTTTTACTCTAAAAATATAAGCGTCATCTGATCTTGGTTCAAAATGACGAAGTCCGTCCCAAAATAGCCCTCGTGTGGCTTTAAAACAGGACGTTAATATAAATAAACTAAACTATCTACAAATACAAGAGCGAGCACGTTACAAATTCATTTAAATTATTTTTTATTTTAAAATTAATCTTTTTGTTAATGCAAGACAATCAAACTTATAAAGAGCTGTTATTCTGATTTAAGCGAGATTTTCATCTTTTCCTTTCCCCATCAAAAGTGTAATAGATATAATTTTAATTGTCTAATGTTAAGTTGCCTTATCATATGAAAATCTTTTGATGCTCCAAAAGATTAAAAAGTTCTGTCAGCACTTTTTCAGAAGAAGATAATTTTTTGATTACATAGAAAAAGTGTTCTTTTTTAATAATATTAGCAGTACAGGATAAAAGGTAAGATATAATGCATGCTACTTTGAATTTAAAAATATATATAAATAAAAGTTCAGAAAGTTTACATTTTATCAATGAGAAACCTGCTTAAGTTCAATATTTTACCTCAGCATTTTTTAGAACTAGACGAAAATTAAAACAGTTTAAAGGCTCAGTTTTCATGGAGAAGTAGGAAAGCGTTTCTATCTTTATTATATTCAAACACAAAATCTACAATGCCCTTATAACAGGCTATATCATGTCGGTTTTCCATAAATTGTAGTAATACTGCCTCAAAGCACGGAGTAATAAGAAGATATGGATATGATATTTTCTAGTAAACAATTAGAGAAACACTAGATCCGTTGCATAAGGATGATTATAAGTGAACTACATTGTCCTGCCTTGGCATTCAGAGTAATCTAAATGATAGTAAAATTAATTTCCCATTGAAGGGTGGATCGGACCAACACAGGTCACAACAGACACCGTCCCTCAGCAGCTCAATTTTACAATACGAGTCGTGGCAACTCAACTCAATTACTATGATCTCATTTTATTAACATTAGCGAGAAAGTAATTTAATCTATAAATTATTGCATTAAATTTCTGCTAATAATAAAAATGCATGACATAATAAAGCATGCGTGTGTGTATGTGTCTATCACACGCTATAGGTCATATTGCTTGGCGAAGAATAATCAAATTTGATATATATGTATTTTGGAAGAATTTGTAACTCGAAACGAATTTTAAAGATTTTCAATTAAAATTTAAAAAATTAAGCCTTTTCTCCTTATAATTTCCGTAAATATTGAGATATAATTTTTTATGTCCTCATATGACAATTTTATATCATCTTTAAATTTTTAAAAATATATATTTAAAGGATGCTATTTTTTGCTGTATATATTTTATATTTCTATGTAACTTAAATAACATTTAAAGTTTATTGTACCCTAATATATTTCACAATTCAAGTGAAACTGATATCGTTTTCCTTGTTGCTAATAATATTCCATCATTTCAATATAAGGCATGCTTTAAATAAAAAATTTCAAATTTTATTTTATTTATATTCAGAATTTAACTGTAGCACCAAAGCGTAAAAAAATATTTTACAAAATTCCCGTTTGTATTGGGTTGGGGAATAAGTTCGCAGCGTTTTTATCAAAGACTTTTATTTAAAGAAAATGATTAGTACTAACAACCAATTAATCATCTATGTATTTGCCATTGCTGTTTACATCCTTCTCCCTACCTCTCGACAGATTTGTCGATGCCGTTCTGCCAAAAATCGCCCCATATAATTTTTAAGGCCCTCTTTATTGTCGAAGGTAACGCCCCTTATATGGTTCCGCAGGGAGCGGAAAATATGGTAATCCGACTGTGGAAGGTAAGGAGAATATGGTGGATGCTGAAGGACTTCCCATTCGAACTCTTGAGTGTGGCTTTGACGACTTGTGCAACATGGGGCATGAAATTGTCGTGAAAGAGTATGGTTTGGCCTTATCGATGGGGTCTTTTCAGTTGCATAGTCTCCTTCTTGCGATGTAGCTGGGCTATGTAGAGTTCTTTGGTGACCGTGACATTCCTTTTGAGCATTTCCCAGTACACCATACCCTCCCAGTCCCACTAAAAGCAGATCATGGTCTTCTTTGGATGATGGTCAGGCTTGACCATTTCCGAGCTGTAAACTCGCTTAAGACACCCTCTTCGTATGTCCCGATGCCAATGTCCCGTGCTGCTTAAGCAGCTATTTGGCCTCGATGAAAAACGACGAAGAGCATGTGTCGAAAATAATGATATTTACCTACTGGATATTCCATTTCTATGCCTTAAAAGTGATTAAAAATGAAATTACTCAAAAAGACGATTAGCACAGTTTTGTAAAGCAGAAAGAGCTCTATCGAATAAATACTATACACTTTGTCAAAACAAACAAATTTGTTATATTACAAAGAAAATATAAAAACGCTACGAATTTATTTCCCAACCTAATAGATGCTTTTGCATTTTTCTGTAATATCATGGAAGTATAAAGACATAAACAGAAAAAGAAATTCATAGCGCAACAAACAGATGTGTGCAAGGCTTTTAAAATAATATGAGTTATATGCTATCAAAATTCAACTTTTATAAGTATTTTACTAGAGAAGCCATTAAGATCAAATTTCTCTAATTATTTAAATCAAATTTTAAATAACCATCCACCTAAGCGATTCCAACTTGTCGCCAAAGATGTCTCGCCAATTAATAAACCGAGAAATCACATTTCAAATGCCACACACTCATTTCTAACCGAAGAGAAGGAGAAATAGATGAATACACAAGAAAAATCGATAAACAAAGAGCAAATAAGGTGAATGCAGGTCGGTGTTCTTCAAGCCAACGAAGCACAGATAAATCGCTTTGTCCGTAATGACTCCTAGCTGTGGCAGTTCCTTTGCTATCTCTAATGGGATGTCATTACGAATTCCCGCCACAGTCGCCCAAACTACAGCAATATGCTTTCACCACTGCAAGTAAGTGCCACAGATTTGCAGCTGCTTTGCCCGCTTAGCGCAGCTGGTTCCAAATGATTTCAGACCATTCGCTTGCAGTTCCTTGTTTATTTATTTTGATGTTGTTCCTTCTTCAGATATTGTGTCGCGGTTTGTGAAATTACATGTTATGAAGATCAAAATGTATGCGAATAGTTTGGTGAGACAGAATATGTAGCATAGAGTGTGTTTATTATTAAAGCTCGCTTAGATTATTTATAGCTTGGATTATAGAAGTAAAGTAGGTTTTAATGATATTTATTTAATTCTCTGTAGTGCAAATGAATAGTAGAGGTAGTTTTATTGTGTAAATGAATGATTAAAAATTAAGGCATATGAATTTTACTGAAAATATAGAATTTGTTTGTTTAGTATTTTTAATTTTCAAACATATTTTTTAAAGTAATAAATCATTTAGAATTATGCTCATTTTTTGTGAAGTTGAATTCATGTTTATCTTCTCGTATATCAGTATAAAGTATATTTATGGTCAAAAAAATTTTACGAATCACCACATTTCCGATCCCCTTGAGCTCTAAATCCCCTTGTCTGCAAAACAGGAAAACTTTGAGTTAACACAAATACTTTGAGTTAGATGGATACAAATTAAGTGTATAGACCACATTTATATATTTTTATCAAATTTTGAACGAAATTCATTCTGAGGAAAAGTTGTAGTAGTACAAAGTATTTCAATAACTACAAAGCTTTAAGAGTTGGATAGATAAAATCTGGTAAGCCAAATTTAATATTTAAAACATAGATTCAGGACAAATTCTGAATCAATTTTTGTCAAACAGTTGATTGCCTGTTGATTGTTGTCAAACAGTCCACTGTCTATATTTTCGATTTGTCAACCAGTTGTCCGTCTATATTTTTGCACACATGTAAACGTAATCATTTATAAATAGAAGGATTCAAATCTATAGTATTTGGTATATCATCTTGTGATTACAAATGTTATTCCCTTTCTAAATTTTAGTGTCAATTAGCCAACGAAAAGGCTTTCAAATTGCATACTTTCTCAAAACTTTTTATTAGAGTACTAGATTAATGCCCAAGGTCTATTTTTCTTTACTATCGTTTACAATTTCATACACGGCATCCGAAGTCTTATAGTTCACAATTTTATGTGGTGGTAGAAGATGTCATTTGAGTATGTGAGATATAGTTTCTAAACTCTTACTCCGGTTGGTTACATGTATGTAATCTTGTCATAGTGCTATTTTACATCTTCGCATACTATTTTCTGAAATTCGAAACTTTGGTTAAATTTTCTTTCGAAAAACTTTATAAATTAAAATGTATCTAATGCACATTCTTAATTAAACTTGATAAAATATTTCTCAATATATTTTCTAGCTCCAGAAAATGCAGAATAATATTTCAATTTGGTTGATGTCTTGCTCTTAATAGTTGTCAAATGCCCGAGAAAATTACTTTAATATAAAAAAATACCTTTTTTTGATTTTTCATATATGAAACACATAAAGAGAATTATAATCGGCAAGGAATTTAAACTTGATATGGAGACGAAACTCCATGTTTTAAATATTTCTTAGTCAGAAAAATATTTTTTTGGTATTTTGTCTATCTATCGAATTACGAATACGATAACTCTAAAACTTATTCAGTCAGACAATGAGATCTCGGCATCAAATTTGTAGATTGATGCCCAGATCTAATTGGATTTGTTGCTTATCAAATTTTGTACGGAAACCATAGTCTGTATGTTTATCTGTTTAAGAGTGCAAATATAAATGAAAATATTAAATGCAAAACATAAGCAGTTTGATAGTATTCAGAACAGGATCTTATCTATACATAATATAAAATGATATCTCATGAAAGTGTCTGTTTATTTGAACAACAAAAACTCGAAAAATAGTGAATGGATATTGGAGATATTTATACCATTTTGTAGAGCAATTATTGGGAAAGTTTTTAGCACTTTAAAATCATTTAAAAATTACAAAAAGAGTTTTATAATTTTGATTTTAATTATTCCGTGCATGCGCGAACACTGCGTATGTGCAAATAACAAGAGCTGTGGTATGTATCTGCGATACATTTTTGTATACATCTGTCTTCAAACAGTTATTCAAATCTCATTATACACAAAAGAAAAAAATCCAACCTTGACCGGAACATATTAAATGCCAAAACTATTCGTTTGTTGCTCGGTAAGGAAAATGCAGAGGGAAGAAACGTTCGGTTAGTAAATATCAGAAAAATATTGAACTTAGGGAAGGTGTACTTCTGTTGAGCGAAGTAACCGTCTCTCTTAAAATCTCAGGAGGAGTGCAAATTATCATTATATCAAATTATGCAAAGTTGATAAACAAGTGTGGAATAGTGGGTATGCAATGACTTATTTGTATATTTTTAAATGTTAAAATAGATTTTCTATTGCCTATTTTTAATGGATTGTTTTGCCTAAGTACGTGTCATATTTTTACCTTTTTAACAATCTGAATATTTTTGAATGTGTGCTGTAAAAATGACTTTGTAGCTATTTTTGATAATTTATTAATAAATTTTTATGTTTGTTTGATGTTTCTTAACATACCCATGTCATATCGGGTGGAAGCTGGACTTAAGCATAAAGCTAATTTTTTTCCCTTGGATACTATATCACGGATCACACGGGCTGGTACTGCTAGTCTATTATATGTAGCAGGCTCTGTTTGATCTCTGTGTAATGCAGCAGGCCTCCATGCGATGCACCCTGGTCTAGATCTATTGCGGCTAACAGATCTGTACGGCTGTAGAGGTACGGCTATTAGGGATTTGTACGGTTGTTAACATTAAATCTGTTACGGCTTTGCCTCATTTTCGCTTGTAGTGCTTATAAGCATACGAAAGTATGGAGCGACAATTATCTTACCGAATTACTGTTACTGTTCTATTCTTTAGATGTTAACCCTTAACTGGGGATATGCGGTCTGTGAGACCACTAGCAATGGACTTACGCTCACCCTTATTCTATTTTTAGCTCAATTGAATGGATTGACCTTGTAGCTTCCTGTTTCGTGACCTTCAACATACCTGCACTTTTTCAACCGATTTCTGCGAATGCTTTTTAAAATATTTCAATTATTTCTTTAAGTGCGGTCTCTAAGACCGAACTTCTTTGTTAGTGTTTCAGTGATAAACAAAGCTTAGCAAATGGTGCTAAAACATCCTCGAAATATCATCTAACTGATCCTATTATGAAGCAGTGCTCCAGGCACTTTTAAATAAAGCAGAATGTGATTTTAGTGATAAGGATAATTGTACAGAAGAGTTTTTCGATGAAAGTTTGCATTCTACTGATTCCGATATATATGTTCAAACATAATCAATTTTTTTAGTGATAATGTTCTTTAAAAAAGTTATAAAATATATTACTATACCAAGAGAGAGATATAAACATACAGAATTTATAGGTAAGTTTTTCTACTAGTTTTTTACCAGTATGTTTAAAATGCCCTACAAAACCCTGCTATGAAAGTCACATTAGCCGATAAAAAAGGGCCAAATTTACCTATTGTAATTTTTTTATTTTTCGTATTATTGCTAAATTTCACATTATATTGTTTTCTATGCCCCTTTATAGATTGGAAAAATAAATACGATTTAAAAAGTATGAAGTAATGTGCTTTTTCAAAAATATTATTTATTGTTACATGTAATTTGAGAAGAAAATATATGTTTCAAAGCATTTACTTTTTTCAGTGATAAAATATTTTGAAAAAATTCTAAAATATACTTATATAATAAGAAAATTGTCTGCAGAATATATTGGCTGATTTGCAATTGAATACTTTGATAAGAAAATTTGATTCGAGTGTAAAGAAAATGCAGTCTCGCAGACCGCACCTCCCCAATTACGTCTTAAATTTTCACCTCCCCAGTTAAGGGTTAAAGCCCTGTATCAAATCTTACATAACTTATATGTTATATTTTCGAATACTATTAATGCATGACAGGATTAAATGCCAATGATGACATATTAGAATTAGTAAAAATGCTAAATTCACGCCAAAAGTTTTTTTTTAAAGTTATTATATTATTTTTTATTATTATTAGTTTTTAATGCATTTATTAATTTATTTATTTAGTTTTTATTGCAGGCCAATTCCATGTAAAACAAGTATGCTAGAAAGTGTCGAGAAGACTACTCCCACTAGTTTTTTTTGAAATCTGATCTATCATATTTTCTATGGTTTAAAATCATCGTATTTATATTTTACAAGAAACACAGAGAGACATATTTTCTACAAATGGAATTCGTTAATAATTTGATAGAAACCTACGAATTTAAGGTTACCACGTACAAAATTATTTCATCCGTTTAACTCAAAGCATTTACAAAGCTGTTACCCGACGCGTTGCTGTAGCAGAAGAAATAATTTTGGAAACATCGTTTGAATTAGATATAATTATCTTGTTTAATTAAGAATGATATTTGTTTACTTGATGGCAATGAATACATTCATTGCAACTGGATAAATAAAAGAGAAGCAAAAGTAGTATTTATTCTTTTTTTATCATTTTATTCCACGTTTCGTTCGTTCGTATATTCGTTTATAATTTGATAAAAACCTACAAATTTAGTGTTCCCAGATACAAAATTGCACTGATGGAAAAAAAATCCCAACACCAAGAAAAAATTATTGTACAGTAATGAAATTTTAGGAATACATTTGTCTAGGTAACATTTTTAATTGATTAAAGTTTCAAGATCACAGGTAGAGCCATTGGCGGGAAGAGCCATTTCAAATGTGAAATGTTGGTACATTAGTAACCGGTGTAACCGCCAGAATTTTGAATGTAAGCATGCAAACGTGCATGCATTGTGTCGTACAGGTGTCGGATATCAGTTTGTGGGATGGGGTTCCATGCCTGTTGCACTTGGGCGGTCAATGCAGAGACGGTTAATGCTGGTTGTGGATGACGCTGGGGTTGTCGTCCAATGATGTCCCATACGTGCTCGATTGAAGAAAGATCTGGTGATATATCAGGCCAAGGCAACATGTCGACACTCTGTAGAGCATGTTGGGTTACAACAGCGGTATGAGGGCGAGCGTTATCCTGTTGGAAAACACCCCCTTGAATGCTGTTCATGAATGGCAGCACAACATGTTTTATCACTAGACTGACGTACAAATTTGCAGTCAGGGTGCGTGGGATAACCACGAGAGTGCTCCTGCTGTCATACGAAATTGCTCCCCAAACCATAACTCCAGGAGTAGGCCCTGTGTGTCTAGACCGCAGACAGGTCACTAGCAGGCGTTCACCTGGCCTCCTTCTAACCAAGGAACGGCTATCACTGCGACCAAGGCAGAGCCGGCTTTCATCAGAAAACGCAACAGATGTCCACTTCGTCCTCCAATGCGCTCTAGCTTGACACCACTCACGTCGCAAACGGCAGTGGTTTGGAGTCAGTGGAATGCACAGTACAGGACGTCTGGCTCGAAGCTGTCCTTGTAGTAACCGATTTGTAACAGTTCGTTGTGTCACTGTGGTGCCAACTGCAGTTCGAATTTCAGCTACAGACGCAGTACGATTAGCCACAGCCATACGCCGAATACGACGGTCGTCCCTCTCAGTAGTATCACGTGGCCGCCCGGAACCTGGTCTGCTTGAGGCAGTACCTTCCCTTGACCCCTGCCTCCAATACTCATGCACAGTGGATACATTCCTGCCACGTCTTTCAGCAATATCGCGGGAAGAAAACCCACCTTCTCGTAGCCCTACAACTCGACCTCGTTCAACTTCAGTGAGCTGTTGATAATGGCTTCTTCTTCTTCTCAGAGGCATCCCTGACTAACATTAACCCACTACGTCAAATCTCAACTGTAAATAACGATCACGAACCTTACAGCGTTTATTTAAAGCAAACCTCATTTGCATGTTCATAGTGTCGCTACTAGCGCCACACTTACACGCGTAGCTCGAAATTTGAATCGACGTCATCTTTCAGATGTATAAACACGCCTACCAAATTCCGTCTATCTAGCACAGCTCATTCCTAGTGTTGGGATTTTTTTTCCATCAGTGTATTTCATCCGTTTAACTCAAAACATTTATGAGTTATTGTATTCACAGACGGAACTCCAAAAATGTGTTTTTTAAGATTCAAGGAGGTCCTAAAGTGAGGACTGTCCAAAATCATGGCTGGGAATTTTTGGAGGATTACACAACTTTCTCTTTATATACCAAAACGTAAAAAAAAAAAAGAGTCCAATCGAAAGTTTGTAAAATTTTCTTTTTGATGTCCGATTCTCCCCTGAGAAATGAGAGATCGCAAGAAAGTTCCCAATATGTTTGAGTTTTTCAAACTATATCTCAACTGTTGGTGCGATTGCTGGAAGTATCAGTCAAAGTAACGAACTCAAATATCTTAAAAGTTTATCGTCACTAGATAAACAGATGCAGTTTTCCGATATATATTTCCAGCGAAAGTTGCCGGTCGATAATATAGTTTTCACACTTTCGCAAAAAGCGCAACTGCATAATAAGGAAACGCAAATAGCTTTAGCTACTTAAATTTGTAAATTCACTGTAAAATAAGGCTAAATGAATCATTGTTTAGCTGAAAATGTTTTAATATAAATTAATTAATTTTTATTCTAGACTAACTGTTACCCGGCGCCTTGCTACCGCAGAAGAAATAATGGTGAAATCCTATTTTAGCCCACCTCTGGCGACTTTTTCCAAATCTCGCCAAATTGAAAGTATTTGAAGTATTTTCTTCAGATGTTGTCAGGGTTGCCATTTTGGAATCATTATAGTTGATATTTGGCGAGATTTTGAAAAAGTCGTCAAAGGTGGGCTAAAATAAGATCGACCCGAAATAATTTTTAAACATCGTTTGAATTAGATATAATTATCTTGTTTAATTAGGAATAATATTTATTTTTTTGCTGGCAATGAATACATTCATTGAAATTGGATACATAAAAGAGGAGTATAAATAGTATTTGTTTTATTTTTATCATTCATTCTATTCTACCAATAAATATTCATTTTTACGTATGAGATTTGTGTAATCTTTTAGAATTATAAATCTTGATCTTCTTTTAGAATGGCAATGAAAGAAACTATTTATTGTATCTCGTAATGTTAAAAAGTGTGATTAAAATATTTTTCTTTCAAATTGATTAAACATTAAAAATATATTTATTCCTTGTAATCTTTAATAAAGTTGAAAAGATAGGGGTCAATATTAATTTAGCCCACCTTTGGCGACTTTTTCAAAATCTCGCCAAATAATCAGCGATAATGATTCAAAAATGGCAACCCTGACAACATCTGAAGAGAAATGCGGCAACCCTAAGGAGTGCTTATTTTGTACGTCCGATTGCTGTGAAGTCTAATACTCACCCACTAATCTAATACTTTCGATTTGGCGAGATTTTGAAAAAGTCGCCAGAGGTGGGCTAAAATAGGATTTTACCAAAGATAGTTTTTTGAAAACTAAGATGGTGCAGAATTATTTGTATTATAATATTTTCGGAAGTTACTGCAAAAAATGCTAAAATTTTATTAAATGTTAAATTAAAATTTCAATAATTAGGATTGGTTACCCTAAAACTTTCTCGCTCACTATCTAATATAACTATTGCCTCAGACTAAAGATTTCCATTGCATTTTCATAGAATAGCTACGAAATATTTACCTCTTGCTTGAATTTAGCATCTTTATTAAATCTGTTTTGTCTCCTTGGCGAGTTATTTGGTGGTTAATCCGTGGTTAATAGATGCAGTAAATAGATCTGAAAATATTTTATATACTTTAGATCAGTGCTCCACAACCGGTGTGCCGCGGCACACTGGTGTGTCATGAGCCAGATACAGGTGTGCCGCTGTCAAATACCTTGTATTTAACATTTTACAATTTTTCATCATGTATTTAATGCACAATGACAATTTTTTTTCATAATAATGTCTATTTTTCTGAATATACTATAGGATAATTATTATAACTACATAATTATTCAGTGATCCCCTTGTGAGAACAGTTGAAAACTGCATAGTGTGTTGTGTAAACACCAAGGCCCACCAAATTAATCATAGATAAAGCAAAATGACCGTTGTGCCCGTCGTTGGAAACTCATGCGCATGTGTTATTTGCATTTGCGCGTGGTACATCACGTTCACTCGTGTGTCATTGTTGTCACTGTTTTACGACACAAAGATAAATAAACATGTTCCTACCACTAACGATAATTATTATTAATTATCTTACGAAATTATGTATTAATTAAAAATGATAAGCGGTCATGCTTAAAAGATTGACCAAGAACTTCGGGTCGAGGTGTCAAATATTGAGCCTAATATAAAACTTTTTTTTTCATAGAAACAAGCGCAGTTATGATTGAGTAAACGAAATTATTATGATTGCGTAGAAATAAATATGTTATGATTTTATGTATGTATACTTTTCAGATAAAAAACAAACATTTATTGCAAAATTTGTGTATCAATGAATACCTATATACTTTAGCCTTTGGTGTGCCCCGGAATTCTAGAAAGAAATAAGGTGCATCGTAGGTGAGAAAAGGTTGCGGAGCACTGCTTTAGATAATTATATTATGCCAATAACCTTCGCGTATGTGCAAGCAATATGTTGTCGAAGTTTTATCAGAATTGGATGAGCGATACGGCAACGCAAAAGAGACATAGAGACAAACATTCATTTTTATTTATATGGATTAATTTTAAAGTAAAATTGCCTAAAAAATTACACGCGTGGTGAGAAAATGAGCCAAACAGTGTTTAATATTTGATTTTCTAGTTTTTCATCATTTAAATATAAAAAAATGTCAAATTATTCGGAGTAATCACAGCTTCAGAAACTATTTGCTCAGGTGTAATCTGTAAAAATGATTATACGTTATGTCCCAATTATGCAAAGCTGTGTTACCAAACCCAAACCAATGGGAGTATTTTAGAAAGTCCACTCCCACTGGATTAGATAAATATATGCTCAGTAGTAAAGAGGGTTATCATGTTGTCTTTTATTTCACACTAGTCGCCTTTGGCGACCAGCCGGTTTACTAATCTTAATACTCTAAAAATGGTCAGTTAAATACTTTACGCAACTTCATTAAAATATTTTATGCGATTTGTCATTGTTAATCATATACTTTATGTAACTTGTATTTTAATGGCTACTTCATCAAAATATTTTTAAGGTTAAAATTTTGATAGTCATATAATTCACTCATGCAGTTATAAAGACCTTAAGTCCGTAATGTATTATATGTCTCTCTAATTATCTGTCAGCTGTCGAAAAATTTCAACATTAAATTAAAGTGGAAATGATTAAACTATAAAATAATATAAAAATATTTTTTTTTACCGAAAACAATTATTTTTTAAAAATATAAGTGAAAGAGAATCATTACGTGTATAACTGAATAATTACAATAATTTATGTAGTATTTCAAGAGCAACTGATTAGTGTGAAATTCATTTTTCAGTTTCTTGTATAAAAAGAGGAAAGTTCTGAAACTGCTAAAAGTTTCGAATATTCGAATTCGAGATTTTGACAAATCTCCACAATTCAGATTTCTCTGAGCTTGAAAAACAAATTTTGGAATTATGTTTGTCTACCACCCTCTATATATGAACAAAAAAAATCGGAAATGAATTGCAAAAGGTGAATGAAACTTAGTATATGGACTAACTGATGGATTTCTGTCAAGATTTGAATGAAATTTATTTACAGGAAGTCTGTCTTTCCTATTATTCTAGTAAGACAGAAAAAAAATTTCGTACAAAAGTTTACACATAAATTTCGAACTCAAATGTGTTCAAAGGTCAACCATCTGATTGCTGGAACTTTTTCATGCACATAAACTCAAAAATTCATAACGAAAAGGATTTAAATAAATGAAATTTTGTAACTAATCCTGTAAATAAAATTGCAGTTCTATGCTATTTTGGTTTAACTCATCTATAAATAAAGCTTAATGTGTGTGTGTGTGTGTGTTGGCGCTCTACAGGCCAGACCGTTGGACCTACAGCTACCAAATTTGGTACATGTATACCTTGGAGATCGGGAATGGGCACCTTGGAGCCCTTTTTCCCAATATTTAATTAGAATTTGAATTAATTAAACTTTAAGCAAAATCTCAACGTTTTTCCTCTATAACTTCCGAAAGTATTATGGCACAAACATGACTTTTACATCTATTTAAAGATTAAAAAATAAGCTTTCTTATGGTATCAGTGTTTTAATGTATAACTTAAGCTTCTATTTTTAATAAATTTTTAAAGAAATATTTTAACCATGTTTTTTCTTTAGCACGTGATTGGATAAAATAAAAGAAAACAATAACGGAAGTTCAAATTAAAAAAAAAACAATCATCAACTTTTAGCATGTGACTCGATAAAAATAAAAGAAATATAAAATGTGATAGTTTCTAAAAAATAAATTCAAAGCAAAGGATTCTATGATCGTTTGCAATATTTAAATCATTAATTTAATAATTTATCTTGATTTATACAGGATTGAATTTATACAGGATATGCATTCCCATTCCAGTCCAATGGCCAATTTGTAAAATATTATTAATAGGAATCTATATTGTTTAATACTATTAATTTAATCTAAATGAAATAAATAATTACACTTTATGTAGCTTGAGTCAAACGGTGCATTTATGAATAATGAGATTTAGATTTCTTCTTACTTTGCTCTGTGAGCCACATTTTACAAAATATTTTTATTAATATTTTAAATAAAAGTTGCTACATCAATCAGTCTTCTAAATCAATCATTAAAACTGTCTGATTTATAAAATTAAAGAATATTATTAAGAAAACGTGTTCTTTTAGAATTTTCCGTCCATCATCTTATAGAAAATATCAATTTTAGGCCAATCGATGCCCGGAATTACTTCAAGGCTAATGAATATATGATTTAATTGAAAATTTTAGAACGCATTACTCATGGCGAACCAGCTAGTCGCCAAATGCGGCTAGCACAAAATACATTAGTTTTCTAGTATTTGTTGATTAATACATGGCTATGATTAACTACACTTCTCCCAAAAATGTCGCCAAAAATCGCATGTCAGATTCGGTAAAATCTCTATATTCTTGCCAAAGATGAAACCTCTCTAACTATCATTCGCCAATGGTACACAATTAATACACAAATGCCCGTTTTCTTTCCTATGATAAGAAGCTATCAACATATATTTATGAAATTAACCTGAACACTCTTGAGGTGTATGATCTAGCGCAAGGTTAAAATTTCATGTCAGGGGACAGAGAACTTTAACAGCTTTATTAGAGGTTGTACGAGAAAGTTGCGCGCAACTTCTACCAACTTTTTTCTTTCTCACATACATAGATGAATTACAGTAAACATCAAATTTGAAACAGAGATTTTAACGAATCTCTGTGTTTTAGATCTCCCAGAGTTTGAAAAACACATTTTTGGAAAACGTTAGCCTCTTTCTGTGAAAAAGACAACTGAAAAACGATATGATCAAAACGATTGACATCAAATCGATCTTTTCATCAAATTTGAAGATATCGATCAAATTTTCTGTAAAATCTGTTGATTGGAACTCCATTTGTCTCACTGCTCGAATATAAGTTAACAAGATAATTACTAATCGAAAAAAGGCAAGATCGATAAAATTTTGTTGACAAATTAATAGATATTAACACCTGTCCAATTTGCAATTGAATCCAACTATTTGTTGACGGTACTGTCTGTCGTTCTCTGATTATACAAAAACGTAATGACTTTAATACCACAATTTTGGAAAGGATTTTGTGTCGGCAAATGTCTTTTTTGTCAAATTTTTGTTTCAATCGGTTTGGTTTGGTTTAGTTGAGCAAAAGTCAAATTTGACCATACTGCGCCAATCAAATGGTATTTCAATCGGTTGGGAAAACGCGTCTAAATTATAAGCTATATTTTCGAATACTATTAGTGCATGACAGGATTAATTGCCAATGATGACATATTAGATTCAGTAAAATTGCTAACTTCACGCCAAAAGTTAAGATTTCGAATTTATTGCCAGCCAATTCAAAGCAAAACAAGTATGCGAGAAAGTGTTGGGAATCTACTCCCACTAGTTTTTTTATATACTTTTCACATCTTCTTTCAAAGAATTTGTATCTTTTTGATTAGATTTTTTCTAACACCAATGAACATTCCCAGCAATCTATTCAATACTATGTTGAAACATTAATAACTGACTTGGAAAATTCGGTGCAATTCAGCTCTTGCCAGAAAGTGCCAAGAAAAATTTCATCATTATTCGCTACATTATTAAAATATACTCCATTGCATTAATAAATAAATATCGATATTAATATTATAAATGTGAAAATTTGGATGTATGGATGTTTGTTACTCATTCACGCCAGAACGACTGAACAGAATTGGTTGAAATTTAGCACAAAGATAGACTATAGTCAGGATTAGAATATAGGCTACTTTTTATTCCGCTCAAATGACTGGTTAATTTTTTATTAATTGAAAACTAACTTTCGCGCCATAAAGCTGAGGCTAAATCCCGCCAAAGATGAGTAAGGCTCTAGTACACGCCATATAGTATGATTATTGTAAACATCAAATGGGCAAGATATTTTTTGGTGGTTTTTAGTCGCCGTTATAATAGACAAGTACAGAAAATCCTTCTTTGCAAAGGTATTAGGTTGGTGCGTATGAAATGTCGGATTCTCTTTACATGCGGACGTTTGTCTCCCTGTTTTCGTTATACTTTTGTCTTTGGCATAACCTCATTCATAGTCGTATTGTCCATTGCCAGAGACTCATTTCAGCAAAATAGGTTTTCTCGAAGGTCTTCCCTTTTGTTATTTCTTTTGAGTTTATACCCGATATGAATTCTGCCGACATTCGCGTCATTTTCTTATATGAGTACAAACTTGGTAATAGTGCTGCAAAAGCTGCACGCAACATAAACCAAGCGTTTGGGGAGAATACGGTTAACGATCGGAAAGTGCAGCGTTGGTTCGAAACATTTCGGACTGGCGATTTTTCACTGCAAAATGAGCCGCGCGGAAGACCCGAAACGTCTGTGAAGAATGATGACCTGAAGGCTCTAGTGGAAGCGGATCCAGCCGTATCCACGAGGGAACTTGCTATCAGGATGAAAGTTGACCATACAACGATATTGAGACACCTTTCTGAGATTGGCAAGGTTAAGAAGATGGACAAGTGGGTACCACACGCACTGACAGAGCGAAATAAGCTGGAACGAACTGGAATATGAAGTTTTGCAGCATCCACCCTATTCACCGGATCTCTCGCCGACCGATTTTCATTTTTTCAAGCATTTAGAGCTGTTTTTAAGGGGCAAACACTATGAAAATGAAGACAGTCTAAAAAACTCGATATCAGAGTTTATTAATTCTAAAGACCAAAATTTTTTTAAGACAGGCATCTACGCTTTAAAATCTCGTTGGGAGAAGTGTATTGAAGCGAATGGAGCATACTTTGATTGAATAAACAGCTTTTGAAGAAAGATATGCAGTTTTATACAATCACTTAAGAATCCGACATTTCATACGCACCAACCTAATATCTCTTATCTCAACTGAAAAAAGTAATAGACGTTACTCTTAATGGTACTTTTCACTTAGCCGAGAGCAGCGAGAAATCACCAAATAATGTATAATCCCGCCAAATTTGGAGTCATGTATTCTATTTGTTTTGTTTCATCTTCCGTTTCGCTTGGCAACTTAGTTCTCAGTTAGTTCGACTTGTCTTGGCGACATTTGTGCCCGGATAACGAAAAAGAACTCTTTCTCTTTTCGTTACACACAATCTGTATTCGAGACGAAATGTACGTTGATCAGCTTTATTTGATTCGTTTTTAGAAAATTTAATAATACAGACTGCTTTAGGTTTTGCGGTTACCATACCGACGTGATCAGAATGTAAATTCCCTTGGGGTAATTGGAGACTCTTCTGGAGACAGACCTATCAAATAAAACTTTAGAGAGCGTCCTCACAATGATTCTTCAAACGGTACTTTAGGACGATTGAAGAAGATAAACCTTTTGAATCTGAATCATTTCTTTTTATACTCACTATCTGAGTTACTACTTTATGAACTCATTCTCAATCTGAGTTAATGCTTTATGAACTCATTCACTATCTGAGTCACTTCTCATTGATATTCCTGTGATACTTCCTTATATGATATTGTCACGAACATTTAAATAAACACACCGTTAGTTTTAAATTAAAAAACTAGTTTATTGAAAGTAGTAGTTGCAACTTGCAATTTTACACGGTCTAGAAGTAGCCCACGACTCGTGGGTATCAGCTTTTATACAAGAACAGAATATTCGAGAAACAACTAATTTGCATAACAAAGTCTAGAATGTTAGAGAACATAAGGAAACAAACTAAAAATCCATACTTTGGATATAACAGTCATGGCGAGCATCGAACCCGCAACTCTGGGTTCGGATCGCGAACTTTGATCATCCAGCCACTGAGCTCGAGATTAATTTTCTTTATGCGGTAATACTTAATATTTATCTTCGAGAAAAAAAGTATAGCGTTGACTAATATATAATTGAATACAATCCAAAATTGCGATAATGTTTTTGCAAATAATGGAAGAATTAGAATTGACCCTAAAATGTTTTAAATATACCGATTTAATAAAATGCAAAACTTAGCAATATGACAGCTTTTCCTAACGGTATTCACTGACAAAGGCTAGTTTCTTCATGAATCAGAAGATGAAAGCTGACGACAGAAGTCAAACGCCAGTAAAATGATGCCAAGAACACTAAAATAATTGGAATAGGCATTTTTTGGTCTATACTAAGTCACCAAGCTAAATTATTTTACTAGGATGGTTACATTCAATGGTTATGGTGCTGACATCTTAATAAGCCAGTAACAGGCATTATACATTAGTGTACGCTTTTATCAAATGGATAAGTTACTGGAATTCAAACCCAAACACTGCAGGTTCAATCCTTGGCGGAATTCACATATCGGCACAATTCCGCCAATACCACTGTCACAAACACTAAGATAATGGACTTATTAGGCATTTTTCAGTCTATACTAAGTCGCCAAGCTCCATTATTTTACTAGGATGGTTACATTCAATGATTGACTTGACGATTCCAATTGTTGATGATGCGAGTAACGCAACGAAAATAGGTTTACTAATTTATTTTCGGATAACTTATTATGCCAAAAATAAGAAGATAATTAAATCACTCTTTGAATTTCAGATTACGCCAAGATGGCCATCACTACGTTATAGTCAATCGTCAATTTCTTTTTCATAGATTTATCTCGGAGGTCGGATAAATAAACAACTACTTAATTATGCAGCTGAGGATATAAAGTGAATCTTAACAAGATTTAAGGAAATAGGCAATTGGACCTCGAGTCAAACTTCATACACAAAGGAAGCGTGATACTTAGTACAAGATCATAGGTTTTAATCATTGAATGACTCTTAAACAAGTTTAAAAAACGATCTCATTGTTTAGTGACAATTTACTATGTTACGAAAAAAAGAGCTTAAAAGAGAAAAAAAAAAAAGAAAAGAGAATAAGAGAGAAAAGTTTTGAGTAGTCCATTCGGAACAGATCTCTTATGTTCTGATTCTCAATGGAGGTTATAAGTCAGGTGCTGACAAAGTTATATATATATGTAGAGATTTAATCAGGCCATTGCTGTTAAATATTTAGTTTTGCTGTTAAATATTTTTCCAATTTGTTGCAATAGATGTCGCCACGGGTATCACAAATATCGCTGAACCTCAACCCAACGCGTGTGACGTCAGAATTGGAGAAAAAGCGAACTGGGCATTCGCTCGCCGGACGGGGACCAGAGTGGGTCGTATCGTTTCCGATCATGCATCTTGTAAAAACGTAACGTAGTTTCGCCATGAAACAATTGTTGACTCTTGGTGGCATGTATGGGTGATACTTTTTCTTTTCTCTATTGTAAATAGTCCTGTCGTAATTGTAAATGTCTTTTTCTTTACTGTAAATAAATTCCTTTCATATTCAAAAGCTTCTTTTTCTTCATTCAGTGACCCTAGACACTGAACTAAATGTGGTTGGATGGGCATTCTGTCCCACCCAA
>JAPMOQ010010593.1:3594043-3604657 GCA_026543055.1 Argiope trifasciata | reverse complement strand
TCATTAATTGAATTTAAAATTTCAACCATAATCAAAATTTTCGGCAGACTAGTTTAGTAGTTATTTTGCAGCAGGATAAAAATATAATCAAATAAAAATCATACACATCATAACTATAATTCATGTATTATTTTATTCTAATTTTACTATTCTAAGAATGATATCATAATTATTAACCCTTAAATGGGGAAGTGAAATTTTAGTATTTAACTGGGGAGTGCGGTCAACTACACCACATTACATTTACACCCAAATTGAATCTTCTTATGAATGCATTAGTAAGAAAAATTGCTAATATATTCTGCAGATATTTTTCTTACTTACATAGATTTGCTTTAGAAATATTTTAAAATGTATTATCATTGAAAGCAGTAAATGCATGCGAATATATATTTTCTTCTCAAATTACATGTTACAAAAGATAATATTCTTGAAAAACATATTACTTTATGCTTTTTAAAGGTATTTATTTCTCCGGTATATAAAAGTATATAAAAAACAATGTAATGTAAAATTCAACAATTACATGAAAAAAAAATAGACAATGGATACAAATGGTCCTTTTTTATAAGCTAGTCTGACTTTCATAGCACGTTTTTCTAGGACATTTTAAACATACTGGTTAAGAACTAGTATACAAATCAACCTATAAATTCTGTATACATATCCCTTGGTATATTAATAGATTTTATAACTTTTTTAAAGTATATTATCAGTAAAAAAGTTGATTATGTTTGAACATACATATCGGAATCAGTTGAATGCAAACTTCAATCTAAAAACTCTTCTGCACAATTACCCTTATCACTAAAATCACTTTCTGCAACATTCAAAAGTCTCTGGAGCACTGCTTCATAATAGATCAGTAGGATGATATTTCGAGGCTGTTTTAGCGTCATTTGCCAAGCCTTGTTTATCACTGGGATACTAACTGGGGGTTACGGTCTTAGAGACTTCTCTTAAATGAATTATTTTAAAACGCATCTGTCGAAACCGGTTGAAAAAGTGCACGTGTATTGAAGATAACGAAACAGGGAGCTACAGGATCAATCCATTGAAATGAACTAAAAATAGAATAGGGGTGTGCGAAAGTCCATTGCTAGTGGTCTTACAGACCGCAAGTCCCTAGTTAAGAATTAACATCTAAAGAATAGAATAGTAACAGTGATTCGGCAAGATAATTGGTCATCCATACTTGCGTGTGCTTACAAGCACTATAAGTGAAAAAGAGGCAAAGCAGTAACAGATTTAGAGTTAACAGCCGTACAGATACGTAGCAGCAGTACAGCTCGTTAACAGCCTTACAGACTCAGAGGCAATGCAGTACAGATCTAGATCTGTTAGCATTATATTCTTGTACAACTATGTACTGAAAAATTCCGCTGGTTGAACATAAGGAAAGAACGAAAACATGAAGTTTCATTCTAACTTTAAAAAAATCCCTTGAAAAATCCCGTATTTTTTACATTGTCCCTGTAGATCCGATCTTAGCTTTGTCTCTTTAGGTCTAATCTGTTTTCAGTATTTATTTATTTTTTATTTATTTTTACTTTGAAAAGTTTCTTTTCTTTCTTTCAGAGAAAAATTTTAAACGAATCATTTCAAAGAGCGAAGGAAACAAAAAAGAAGAAGAAAAAAGAAGCCGGGCTTCTTTCAACGGGTGACGTTTCCTTCTGAAAAATTGATCTTGGCGATGAAGAACGAAATGACACGTTTTAAGGCCCCCGAGAAACTTTTCGCAGGACATAAAGGAACAAATGTTTTATTTTTAGCTCGGAAAAGAAATCCATGTAAGACTTCGGATCTAATTCTTCAGCTTTCCTTTTTTTTTCTAACTGTATCAGAAAAATATATCAGGTAATAATTCAGTTTAGCAATGTCCTTTTCTATTAAGGTTGTAGAAAAGATCGAAAATAAGAGCAGTATTTCTAATTATTTGTTAAGGAATAAAAAGAATTTTATTTACAAATAACAGAAATTTTTTCGAAGTGTTTTTTTTTTCTAAAAATGTTTTTGGACTTATATTTGATTCGATATATTTCAGGTTTTTAAAGTTTTAGTTTTGTAATAAAATTGTTTGCTTATTTCTTAATGCTTTTAAATTTTATAATTTCTTTCATATGTGTGTTTCTAATGAAAAAAATACATTTATAATATTATCAAAATTTTATTATCAATTAAGGGAATTGTTTAGTTAAATTTTGATTTTACATATGTGGCGCCATCTAATAGTGGAATTGAGAATCTTTTATTTCAAAAGTATATAATAATAATAACGTAAATATAAAAAAAAGAAAGAAAAAGTTTCAAAAATCATTTAGAAAAATAAATTCTATCATAAGGTGTTATCATGGCTGCAAAACTACGACAAATTTCAAATAAAATCTTCAAAATTTTGATATTTTATTTATTTGTATGCTGATTAATATAGTAGGTTGATGTTTTTTTTTAATTGAAACATTTATAAAATCTCCGTGCACCACAAAGTATCACACCAGACTTACAGGAGTAAGTATTCAACACATAACAAAAAGAAAACAAGAACATTTATGACGGATTAATATAAGAATAACATAAAATAAGAAAATTTAAATTAAAAATAACAGGTTTCAATAATAAATTTACAAACATTTTCAAAGGCACTTCTGGTGGAAAAAAGTTGATGAAAATCTGGAGGCCAAGTTATATTAAGGACCAGTTTTAAAGTTGATAGTTTAGAACCTCAACGAGCGAAATGAATGAAGTTTTTATTTGATTTTCCAACCAAAATAGTAAATTCTTCTCATATTTTGGATACAATCTCATGGAAGAAAAATATCCAACCCTAATACTGAATTGTAAAACGGGCTGTATTGCATTGCATGCGGGAAGTCCGTGCTATGGTGGATTTGCAACTGGGAAAGCTTGACCTACGTAAGTCATTTGCCAAATTTCCAACTAAACAAATTTAAAAAAATAATTCCTCTAATTATTAAATAATGATGTGAGTACGTGAGTTAAACATTGAATTATTATATAAACTATCATTAATTACATAGTTATAATACATTATAACTATTTATTCATTAAATTGGTTATATTATTTTCTATTCTAATAATAATTTTAACGCGAAAATAAAAGTTTTAAATAATAACGCGAAATAATAATTTTAAATGTTACACTTCTTTAAAGTTTATTGTGTCATTCCATCATATCACAAAGTAAGGAAATTATTAGCTAGTATCTAGTTAATTATTTGTGATATAGTTATTTATAAACATGTAGTGGAAGCTTTATAAGTTAGATAACATCCTCAAGATAGAGTGGTTACTTTAAGTCTTGTTGTCATGTCATCTGGCTACGAATGCTCAGATCGCAAGTTCGATTCTAGAGATCGCCAATTGCAACATTGGTGACCTGGGACGATGAAAATGAATAAAACGCAACATTGGTGACCTAGGGCGATGGAAATAAATAAAACTCAACCTTCTTTCAGCTGCTGTGGCAACATTCGTTATAGTTAACAGCCAAAAATAATATTTTTGGCTGTTAACTGTAATAATAACTTGATTTGTTGTAAATTACGTAGTGTCGCGAGATTTGATTCTGGCGTTGCTGTGGTAACCTGCAAGATACTGGAGTCAACAATTTTTAAAAAACAAACCGAGATGGAAATAAGAAGTTTTATCTTAAAATATGAATCTAAATATTAATTAATTCTTCAAAACAGTAAAATACTGAGCTATTGGTGACCCGGACGTTATTTGCAACAAATGAAGTTATTATTGCAGTTAACACCCAAATATATAATTATATTGAATTAACAGAAACTATTAAAAAATAGTTCATCATTGAGCTTTACAGTCGTTTAACTCGTGCAGTCGTCTCGTGGCAGGAAGACTAATACGCCGTTACAAACTCAATAACTAATAACTTCAAAATTAAACTAAGCTATTAACATGTTCATTAAGCTAAAAATATCATATACTTGGAAATAAGAAAATTATCAACCAATACCTAGTTAATGATTTATAATGCAGTTACTTGTAAACCGAAAAACTAATAAATTCATAACCAATTAACATAAGCTTCCAATATTGAGCGAATGGCCAGGCCGATTAAAAAACTTGCTAATTGGAATTAAAGAACAACAGGTATGGTATCAGGCAACTTTGGATTTGAAGAGTGAAAGTGAGCAGGGCAAAGTCCCTTATCTTTGATTAACGCAAGTGCAGGACTCATGTTGTGCAGTAATAGGAATTTTCCCTAGTTACCAGTTAAAATGGACATACATTAATGTATTGTTTCGAACCTGTAAATTTGCTTTCCTGCTCTAATAATGCTATCGTAAGGAAGACTGATTTACAGCCATCTGTATTGAATGAGGCCCGAATGTCACATCAGTGATCCTAGAGCTTGGAAGCAAACTTGGCGATGAATTTGGCGACATTAGCGACAGAATGGATGATACCGAAAATATCGAGAATTTTCCTTATCCGTCCATTAGGAACCGTTTAAGTTACCGTTAAGGAACCTTCCAGAATGCCTGATTGGTCTAGAAAGCTTTAGCACCACCTCCCGCTGCTATATAAGGTCGGCAATCTGAAGTTGCAGCGATGGTATGGTCAATTGAGAAAACCTGAATTGAGAGGATTTTAGGAGTCCTGAAGGTAAAAGTCGTCGGGAGAACACCGAAGCAGCACTGAGTGCTGAATTGCTGCATGTGATGTATTTTGGCGTCTTGTGTCGTGGCCCATTGTGTGAAATAGAGAGTCGGAAAAGAAAACAAGAAGAGATAGAGACGTAGTTTCAGCCGTTTGGAGAGATCTGAGCACAGACAGAATCCCTCAAAGATTCCCTCTCCTGCTGAATCCTGTTTGACTGCTTTGTGGTCTGTGGACGCTGTCACAACGGAATTTCTACGTGTGGGCTACTGTTTGCTATAGAGTGTTGCTGTATGCTGTCTAGTGTGTTAGTTTCGATTGTATATAGTTATCTTCTGTAAATATTTATCGTCTTTGTGCTGTCCTGTAAATAAACGTCATGTCTTTTACTAAAGGACTGATCATTGCTGATTATCATCTACACTATACACCCCACTACACAAATAAACAAACTCGATGGATTAGGATAAGGAGGAAATTCTGTAACAATATTGCATGGAAATTACATCTCTTTTATAAGCAAATGTTGTGAGAATATTCGTTTGGAGGTTGAAACTATTTGACAACAATGTAAATAGAGTTTATGACAATGTTGGATCTTATTTTTCCATTAATTTTATTTGCTATTTTCTTCCTTTTGTTTGAAGCGTCACACTCAATTTCAGTTTTACATTCAAATTTTTTTCCACTTTTCGGAGCTTTCATTTTTTGTTGTTTTTATTTCCAAATCACTTAAGCTGTAGAAGCAGGAATACATATATGACTGCAGATAAAAGAGGGTTTCTTTTATATACATTTAAAAAAATTCCTCATGTGCCAACTCAATTACATTCTTACAAGCACGTTTTGGCAAGAATAACTATCTTTAATGTCCGTCTTATTTTTTTATTTCCTTTTTATGTTTTGTATACTTCAAAGATGTCTTTTTTAAATTTAAATACACATCACTGTTTTTCTTTTATCAGGACACTCTTGTTTTAAAAGAAATAATTTGAAAGTGCGTAATGTGAATACTTGCCGATAAATAAAAGCCTTCATTTTTCTGACGCTTTATGTACAGTTACATTACCTATCAAATATATTTAATATGGTTTTTAAATTTGTTTTTATTCTTTGCTGACAGAAGCTCTGAAGCAAATGGGATTCACATAATGACAACATATTTTTCAGATATTTCTAACACATTATGTTCCTTCTGTACACGACAATTTTTCCCCCTTTTCTTTCAAACTGATATTTATTTTACAGTTAAAGAGGGACCTCACGTTTTGAAGAATATTCTGACATTATTGCAACGGTTTATTAATATTGTCACGAAGATAGAAACCAAGAACACGAAGGAATTAGAGTTAAACCAATTCATTAACTCAACTCTGAACTGAGAGACCCTCGACTTTTTATACCAGCAGGGAAAGTTCCAGAATACTTTTTTGGAGACGGTAAGAAAAGTCCATGGTACTTATCTGATAAGCTAAAGAAAGGTCCAGAATCTTCTGGAACACGAAATAAAGGAGATGCAAACCAATGAAAAATATGCACACAAACTTCGAATCACCCGGGATTCGAACTCACGATCTCTTGACAACGATACCAATGTTAGAACCATTCCGCTATTGAGACTCGATCGTTTCTTTTCAATGTGGTGATATTATAACCGACTATTATTTTTAAAAGTTAAGTTCCGACTTCCTGGCGGGCCGCGGTGGCCTGGTGGTAAGGTCTCGGCTTCGGAACCGGAGGGTTTCAGGTTCGAGACTCGATTCCACCGAAGAACCGTCGTGTGAGGGTGTGTCTTGCACGTTAAATCTGTCAGGCCAAACGTCCTCCAGCTGGTGTGGCGTTGTGTGGAGAGGGGGGGGTGCCAGGTCAGGTGTCGTCCTCATCATCTGATCTTGGTTCAAAATGACGGGGTCCATCCCAAAACAGCCCTCGTGTTGCTTTAAAATAGGACGTTAATATAACTAAACTAAACTAAACCGACTTCCTGGCTTAGGGGTAGCGAGTCTTCCCTGTGATCTCGGCGTCGCGGTTCGGGCATGGTTGTAAATCTGAGTTATCTCTGTGTGCAACGTGAATATGCCCCTTGTAAAAAGGGGTTGTGCAAGCGAATCTGAAGCATGAAGTAGCAAAGTCGTACTCATGGTCCTAGTGGGCACTACTGCAAAAAAAGGGAAGCTCATTTAGGTTTAAAATCGCTGACAGCGATCAGCAGGCTTGTCAATGACAAGTGCCATTGTAAACAACAACAACAGCATCTAAGAATATGATATTAAATAATTCCAAATTAGGAATAAAGCGCTACTATATTATTAAACATTGTTTTGACAAATCTCAACTATTTAGGATTCACTGGGTTCGAAAAGCACATTTTTCGACATTCAAGAAGGTATTTCAACAGTAAGTAACAGATTTTATTGAATTTTTCCTTTTTCAACTAATTCGAGTTTTATCCTTCTGTAAACAAGGTTTTTACGTTTGTAAAATTTTTATGTGCAAATTTATTCTTTAATTTTGAAGACAACACCTTGAGTCGGGACATTTTTACTCTAGAGAAAATGAGAAAAAGTTTTAAACAACTTAATTAAAGTTGCTTATATATATTTTAAACATCTCCTTATTAGAAAATTAAAAATTTATCCATCGAAGTTTAATATTTAATATTTAATTTTAAAATATTATACATATTTCTCTTTAAGTTGTGCTTTCATGACAAAAAGGCTTTTATAAAATTGATGACATTTAAAATTTGATTCTAAAATAATACTTTAAATTAAAGTAATATTCTAAAAACACAAAGGAAAACAAGTCTGTTTATAATTTTAAAACACTTTTGACATTCTTTTGTTTATTTATAAAATGACACTTCAAATGGAATATATCTTACGGAATGAAGTACGAAATATTTAATGATATTATTTACAATTTGCGAGTATAATTTCTAAAAAAACTGAAGTGATTACATTTTTGTAGAAAAATTCGTTTAAATGTCTTTAAAGGATTTTTATTTTTGTAACATGTTTTAAAAATTCTTTTATTTTGAGATTTCTCTGTAACAATGCCAGATTCGTGTTTAAAATTTAACAAAAATCTCTCACCTTTCTTGTTTTATTGTTTTGCTATAAACTAATGAATGACTCAGAACAAAAGAGAAATGGTGTTAATATATAAAAAAAAAATGAAAGGAATTAATTTTCTTGTGACTTTCGTTTTTGTTCAAACTCTCCTCGTAACGATTTCAGTAATTCAAAAGCTTTTTCAGAATTTTCTAGAACAAAGAATTTCAAATTAATTAATTTATCGCGACTTATGTTGTTTGTATTAGAAAAAAAACTTATCTTAGTTCTAATTCAAAAAAAGATGTTTGATACAGATTTTTTTACTTTCTATAAAATGATAATAGACAAAGAAAGTTTTAGCTTTCTGTTTGGATATGAAACAAAGCATTCAAGTACACACGTTTAAAAGAATTTTTAAAAGTGTTTGTTAATGAGTGAGCACATTATAGTCTTAGCAGCTGTTTAAATCCATTTCAATTAATGGAGAATACTTTCCTTTTAAACTTGAACAGAGAAAACAATATCAAACGTAATCTATAGATTGTATGCGTGCCAAATTCAATTGTTAAAGAGACCAATTCGATAAATATATAGCAAACACGTTGGCGCATATTCCATAAGGAAATATGAAGATTTGGTAGCAAACTCTAGTCGAGGCGTACACAAAAAACTAACCATCTTACAAGCAGACACTTTGATTCCTATTCTGTAAGGATATATAAAGATTTGTAGCAACCTGAAGTCGAGGCACTCACAAAAAACAAACCATATTACAAGCAAACAAGTTGGCTCATATTAAATAAGGAAATATGAAGATTTGTAGCAACCTGCAGTCGAGGTGTACACAAAAAAATAATCATATTACAAGCAAACAAGTTGGCGCATATTCCATAAAGAAATATGAGATTTGGTAGCAAACTGCAGTCGAGGAATACGCAAAAAACTAACCATATTGAAATAACACACTTTGGCTCCTATTCCGTAAGGAAATATGAAGATTTGGTAGCAAACTGCAGTGGAGGCGCATACGAAAACACACTATATTACAAGCAAACTGGGCAGAGTATTCCATAAGGTAATATGAAGATTTTGTAGCAAACTGCAGTTGAAGCACTCCCAAAAAACTAACCATATTACAAGCACACACGCTGGCTTATATTCCGTAAAGAAATGTGAAGATTTGGTAGCAAACTGCAGTCCAGGTGTACACAAAAAACAAAACATATTACAAACAAACAAAAAAAGTAATGTACAGCTAAAGAACACGGTCTTAGGGAATAACAGGCAGTGGGGACCTAATGGTATGGTCCCAGCTTGAGAACCGGAAGGTTTCAGATTGGAGACCCGATCCCCCCCCCCCTAAAAAACACATCATGTAAGCGAGTCTGGCGATGGTTAAATCAGTAGAAGAATATTCTCCCGCTGGAGTAGCGTGAAATTTTCGAGAGGAGGTTGCCAGCTCAGGTAACGTATTCGTAATCTCACTTCATTTCAAAGTTAAGAGGTCCATCCCAATATAGACCTAGTATTGTTTTAAAACGGGATGTTAATATAGCGAAACTAAGCCAAAGTATCAACTATTCAAGACAAGTTGAATTTTTATTTGGGCGCTTTACATTTTACAAGTATATGGAATTCTCTAGAAGAATCATCACATCTCTTTTCTTATTAAAGATGTTGCCTTCAGTATTGCATTTTTAGAATCTTTATTTTGACCCTCAAAGTAACGAATTTGATCTCTGGTTTGAAAACACTGATGTTAAAACATTTTTTACAAATCTTGTGGTTTAAGGCTATCCGCCAGAGGGCGCTATGTTTTCCTCTGGGATTGTTTATTGAGTTAGCTTTATTGTGTATGTTGTGATGTCACGTTATGTTGCTTTGCCTTTGAGAATTTTACTGTAAATATGCTAGTTGTGTCTGAATAAAATGTGACAAATCTACTAGTTGCCTTCAGTTCCTTTCTAACAGGTAAGAGCTTTCGATTTATTCCATTGGCTAAGTTGATTGTGTGTGAATTCGAATTGGTGTAATCAACTGACTTGAATCCATTAAACATCCATTAAGAATCCATTAAGTTTAGACCAAAGTTATTATTTGTAGAATGTTAGCGTGCACACACACACATTTTTATTATATGTAATGCACACACATATATTTTTACTATATGAAACCCCCATACACATATTTTTACTATATGTAAAAGCGTACACACTTTTTTATTATAAGTAAAGATAAATATAAAGATAATTAAAAATATTATCGATACCACATTTAAAAAACCACATTTAAAATGTCTGCAAAAAATCTAGTTATGTGTTTTCCTTGGATCCAACGTCAGTATATTACCCAATCAAACTAGCGGGGAAGTTCTTCTGGCAACCTTATGTCTTATTAGTCAAATGTGATTAAACTCAGAAAAGTAAATTTCAACCAAAATTTGTAAGGAAGAGGCCTTGAATTGTTATTATCAATTAACATTTAGATATCTCCAAAAATCTAGTTATTATCTTTGATTCCAGCATAGTGAATCAGTAAAATAAACAAAATCAAGTTATAAGTTTGAGGTAATACAAATTGCATTTTATCTCTTTCCTTTCCCCTGTGTATAAACATTTAAAATTTATTGATTAGACTTAATAAGGAATCGTAGCCATGTTATTTCATGTGCATTTTGTGCAATAAAACAGATATCACATTAAAATATAAAATCTATAATTATATTAAATACAGTCTTTATTCGCGGGATATATGTTCCGTGAATATGCCGCGAATGCAGAAACCGTGAATACGGAATGTTCATTTATATTGGGGATATTACAGGGGATACGTTCCTAGGTGACAAAATTACATATATATATATATATATATATATATATATATATATATATATATATATATATAAAATTGAAAT
>JAPMOQ010010593.1:3565988-3583745 GCA_026543055.1 Argiope trifasciata | reverse complement strand
ACATGTAGGAATTGGGTGGGACAGAATGCCCATCCAACCACATTTAGTTCAGTGTCTAGGGTCACTGAATGAAGAAAAAGAAGCTTTTGAATATGAAAGAAATTTATTTACAGTAAAGAAAAAGGAAAAGACATTTACAATTATGACAGGACTACTTACAACAGAGAAAAAAAAGTATTACTTATAGATGCCACGAAGGATAAAGAGTGGTTAATAATTGTTTCATGGCGAAACTACGTTACGTTTTTAAAGATGCATGATCGGAACGATACGATCCTCTCTGGTCCCCGTCTGGCGAGCAAATGCGCAGTTCGCTTTTTCTCAAATTCTTACGCCACGCGTCTTAGATTTAGGTTCAGCGATATTTCGTGATACCCATGGTGACATCTATTACAACAAATTGGAACTAAATATTTAACAGCAATGGCCGCTAATTAAATATCTACACACATACATATATATATATATATATATATCGTAGTTTTTAAAAAGTTCCTTCTAAAATATATACTGTACGTATGTAGTATGATACTGCATTGACTTTTGAAAAGTTTACCTGGGAACAAGTATTGTATTTGATATTTCTTGGTACTATTCTATTTAATTTCAAGGATAATCAATTTAATAAGTCGTACTAGAAATAATAGAATTAATTTAGTAATGAATATAATTTGAGGAAGAAATGACATAGTATCTAAGTCTACAATAATCGTGAACTGATACTACATTTATCGTGAATTGATGCTACATTTATCGTGAATTGATGCTACATTTATCGTGAATTAAAATATCAACAAACATACATAGAAACAGACTTTTAACCTTTTGATATACCGATTTAATAGACTGATTTTAATTTAAACTAATTCATGGAATTGAGGGTTGAATTAAGTGTTTTGCTTCCTTAGGCGGTCCATAATAGGATGCTCCAAGATAAATTAGATTCAAAATCCTCGTCATTTCTCATTTTTTTTAAATCTGAATCCATTTGATTTATTTTATGATAGTCTTTTATTTCACAAACTTTGGCAAATGTGTGTTATTTTTCATTTACTATGGCTAGTTATCAGTCACGAGTGACAGTAAAAGACCAACGCTAGTGAAACATAGTTGCAGATCATTCCCATTGGTACTCAAAATTACTTAAGAAAGAGTTGATTTGATATTGTATTCTCTATGAAGGGGCCCGGGGGCAAGAAACCATTTCGGGCCCTAAATTTTTAGCAAAGCTGGAAAAAACCCGAAGATTTGCATATTCATTTAATAAAGCGTGATTTTGTTTTCGCTATTAATTACTCCTCGAAAATTACAATTTTTCCAATTTCTTTTCCGATACTTGGTATAGCAAGAGCGTTTAAGCATTGCAGCCTTATGCTTGACCGAAGATAATTTTTTTATTCAATTTTAATTTGTTGAAAGAACGTAGAGTATTTATTATATTTAGTAACTGGCAATGTAAAGAGTTGAAAAAATATTACATTATTTTTAGACAAAAGTAGATGGCTGATGATTTACAAGTCCATTTGAACTCAGCCACAGCCTCGACTTCTGGACGCCGGGAATGCAGCTCTGTCTTAACATGTCTGAAGGAGATTTATTAATCAATAAGCATTTATGAACATGAATAAATGAATGAGCATGATTATTCATAAATGAACATTTCCCGTCTTTTTATAGATATCACTGCGATCTTCGTTTGATAAAGGCGTCAGTCGAAGCTCAGCCAGCCACATGGAAACAAGCTTGTAGCCTATTAGTATATATAAAATTATAATTGTTCTTAACACTTTTTTAATTCTTAATCGCGATGGGGAATCCTCAGTCATGGGGCTCGAGTGCATAGCGCCCGCCGTTTCCCCTAGGTGGTTGGCTCTGATAGTACAAAATCCAATCTAGTATCTAACCATTTCTTTATAGAGAATTCAGATGTTCACTCATTGATTTAAAATACAATTCGCTCGCTTTTATGAGCCAGCTGGATAAGAAATTTAAACCCTCGTAACTGCCTCATTTGTCAACACTGCATTGTATTGACGTTTATGATAGCGCATTTCAAGCTTAAATTAAACTTACCCGAATGCCAAATTTTTCTTTCCTTCCGTTTGAAAACACTGTTTCCTCGATTTATTTCATTAATTCTATCCTAAAAATCCTAAAATCTGTATTGTTTAAAGTTTAATTTATTTAGAAACATTTTTTTTCAGAGATCCTATTGCGGCTCTTCCTCAATCCAGTGGCCCTAGGCTGCCAAGTACAAAATTCAATCCAGGATCCAACCATTGATTTATAGCAAATTCAGATATTTACTCATTGATTTAAAGTACAATTCACTCGCTTTTTATTAGCCAGCTTCATAAGAGATTTAAACCCTCGTAGCTGCCTCATTTGTCAACACTCCATTGTTTTGACGTTTATAATAGCGCGTTTCGAGCGTATATTAAACTTCTCCTAATAACACATTTTCCTTCACGTTCATTTGAAAACATTGTTTTTCCATTTATGATATTAATTTTAACCTAATATTTTAAAAATCATAGAATTTGTATTGTTTAAAATTTAATTTATTTAGAAACAGATTTTTTCAGTGATTCTTTGGGGCCCCCTCCTCAATCCAGTGGCTTTAGGCTGCCAAGTACAAAATCCAATTCAGGATCCAACCATTTATTTTTAGCAAATTCAGATATTTACTCATTGATTCAAAATACAATTCGCTCGCCTTTATAAGGAGAAGAAATTTACTTGAAATGGTAGGAAACCCTCGCAGCTGCCTCATTTGTCAACACTGCATTGTATTGACGTTTATGATAGCGCATTTCGAGCGTATATTAAACTTCCCCGGAGGCCACGTTTTCCTTTCCGTCCGTTCGAAAACTTTGTTGCCACGATTTATGGTGCTGACCCCGGGTTATTCTCGGGGGAGCGTTCTATTCGGAATGACAGATAGGGTATCTTCTTGAGCATTAAGGACCTACTTTGTCCTCCCCAGAATCATTCGGTGGAGACGGAATGTCGTAATATTTATCAAATTCTTAAATGGGAAAACTGGGTAAGCATGAGAGGGAATTCGTTCCTTTTCTCCTTGCCAATCTTTGAAAAGTTTGGGACTTCGAATTTATGTTCTTCCTGTTCTGGAGATGGTGCCCAAGTTGGCTGGTATTTGCTACTTAGATTTCCATATTTGTTGTTGTTGAAGTTACTGATTTTACATATTTAATATCTTGTTATGTTATGTTAAAATGGAGTACAGTTTACAAAAAATACAAATTGCCCTAATGTGGATTAATCTGCTTGGAATCCTTCAAAGTAAAAGATTTTCACTCATTTTCCTGAACCAAAATAGCGTTTTATATTAAGGTAACGTTTGAAATGTGGGCTATGGACCACATTGGCGATTTTTTTTGTTGTAGTTATTTCTTATAGTTCAGACTTTAATTTTTTCAAAACAGTTTATCTTTTCTCCGAAAAGGAAGACCTGACCTATCATCCAGAGTCACATATTTTTCAGCAAAAATTTGTCTTTAATTTCAGTTTTTTCAAAACTTTAATATTCATGAAAATTCTGCACCGTTAGCACGTTATCTTAAAAACTAATAGAGGTGTTTAAATAAAAATTTCAACGTGTATTTTAAATATTATGGACAATGAAATGAACCAAAAGTTATATTGTTGGTGAAATACTTTTTCATTTATAGGTGTTTTCAGAAGAATTAAGTTGCGAATTGATGGTAAAAAATTCATATATACGCATATTTTTAGCCATAATTTATTTGCATCTCAAAATATTTCTTAGATTTTGGTTCATTTCATTCGTCATTATATTCTATAACTTGTGTATGAAGAAAAATAGCATTGCTGCATTATAATTTTATGTAGAGTGTCAACCATTTTGGTTAAATGTATTAAAATTTATTACAAATAATCCTATTTCTCAAAATATATTACATTTTCAAATACGTTTTTTTGTATTGATAGTATTTTGTATTATAATTGACAATACATCTAAAAACCATAGTTTTAAATAGTTTTTAAAAAATTCAATTTTTCAAAAAAAAATCCCTTTGAACGAAGTTGGATACCTTAATACATGTCCACTCAAATTCTTATACGATATTTATATCATTGTCAGGATATTTTGTTTAAAATTTGCTAATTTATATTATTACCATGGGATACCATAATATTGTTTTCGGTCTCACATGATAATAGTTCAGACCCTTGAATAATTGAAGGCAGTTAATTATTTTTGAATAACTCAAGCTTTTAAAAGGTTGGCCTTTAAAAAGCTTCAATTTTAAAGGTATAATAATTGAAGGCAACATATAATTGAAGCTCTAAATCGTGTAGGCGATATTTATCAACATCTTTTAATCGCATATATTTTTTACCTACTTTTATTAGTACTGCATCATTATTATTATGTACGCTTTTTTGTTAGAAGGTGCGTTTTTAAAAGATTGACCTGCTTTTATCAGAACTGCATTAATATTACGTATGCTTCTTTGACAGCAGATGCGTTTTTAAAAGGTTGATTGACTTAGAACTATGGCATCATAGCTGTTATTTTCATGGAATGTAATTTTTTTTCTGACGAAAATAATTTAATTTTTATAATACGTTCATAAAAACTTCACATTCGTTTAATAACAGTTTCGATAAAAGTATTTTCTCTTTTCCTCAGGGGAAAATATCACTTCATTCTTTCGTAAGTGGAAAACATTGAAAGATTCTACTACTGTTCTGAGATTATTCCATTATGAAACAGTTTTATGATCTCAGAAATTTGAAATTAGCAGTTTGTGTTTATAAAAATATTGTTTTCATTAACAATGCTACGACGGTTGAAAATTATCATATATAGAGATAAAGAAGGAGGGTGGGATAGAGACTGATAGTGAAGTCTGGTGATTGTTTCAAAACGGTTTAAAGTAGTTAAAAACAAACGAATCAAGACAAATAACGAGTTATAAATAATAATGTTCTCACATGATAACTTAAAATTAGCCATCGTAGATTTCATTCTCTTTCTTTTTGTAATAATTATATTATTTCTAATTTCGTGAAATATACATTTTGATAGCATTGCTATTAACATAAGCGAAACTTTAATAGAAAAATATTACAAATGTAATGTAAGGTACGAAAACATTTTTTTTCGCGAAGAACAAAGGATTTTTTTTCAAAGATTAGTATTAATCATTACGACAGCAAAATTTAAAATAACATAATTTTTCATGTTTGTAAAAACTATACTCAGAATCGTGAATAATAGAAAAAAATATATAAATATAATATTTCGAAATACTTGTAAAGTCTATGAAAAGATATAATACTATCACACATCTGCAATATTATTGCTTCTTTGTGCAGTTAGTTTCACAGTTGAAAAGACAGATTTACAGGTATAATTAATGTATGTTGAATAGATGCCGGATCAATGACTCCCGAATTTGTTGGCAAGAAGGAAGATTATGGAAAATACAAGAATTTTGGCAATAACCCTATCAGCAGCCGAAAGCTGAAGATCTATCTAAACATTACTTTATTATGTCTTTGAGACTACGTAAACAGAAACTTGTAAACGATTGTCAATCTTTTCTTTGGAGTATTGAGAGTGGAGCGAACTCTCGAGCTGAATTCTATTCCTCTGCTTTAACTCTTTATTTGGCACGGTTGCCCAAAAGCAAAATATTTTCATTGACTTATATGGAAGATCTACAATTATAAATGTTTTATATGAATATTCTTAACCACGAGATCGCGTTATCAATCTTCGTTCATTATAGATGTCTTCGTAATAATTAAAATAATTGATTAATACAACTTTCTAGTAAGGAACGAATGAATCAATTAAAGAATTTTAATGAACCCTTAAATATACAGTTACAATAAAATACAAAAAAATGTACAGTAGAAACACTAACAGTTTCCTCACAGTTTTGCCTATGGCATAACATCGAAGAGGAGAAATTGGCTTTAAACTTGTTTTCATTATCGCTCAATTAACGAAGCGTTTAGCTCCGTCTAAAGTTGTATTTCCGTAATTTGAGAATAATGAGTTTGAAATCGCTATTTAAAATCAGATGTAAACAAAGAAATGTAATCGCCTATGCCTATAACTGCTCTTGCTATTTGCTCATGCGCATTTTGAAGTTTTCGCACGTGCGTGGTAAGTGCAAAGCACGGATACTGCTGTTTTATATATGCGCGAACCTTAGTAGGAAAATGATTAAAATCACAGTTATAAAATTCCTTTTTTATTTTGATATGACTTCAATATACTAAAACTTTTCCTGATAAAAGCACTACAAAATAGTACAGGTATCTTCAATATCAGTTAACTATTTCCCAAGTTTTTCAAATATACGGAAGAGGTTAGGATACTATGCTCATTTTATTTTATGTATAGATAACTAGTTTTATTAACGTGTTCTCCAAACTTTTTTTATTGCATCTGCGAATTGAAGGGTTAATGTCAATTTTAATCTTTATTTTATTTTTTTACTTGAGTAATTATTATATTGAAGAATTATTGTTAATTTATTGCTATTTGAATAAGCATTTACTTTAATTTTTTTAATTAACAATAATTAAAGCTACATGATAAAATATTTAACCCAAACCTTATAAAGTTTAAACGAATCCATCTAGTAAAAAATTTTCACATCTATAAATAAATGCAAAGAAGAAGGGTGTAGGAAAAAAAACCTTTTGTATAACATTGGCGTAGATCTTTTTATCATTTTTTTTTATTTCTGCGGAAAGATTACACTTCGTTATATGACATTCCTAACCCTAACCTCACATGACTTAATCGAATCATTCTAATAAAAATCTTTCATTTCTTATTCGCCAGTGTGCCAGCGAGATTTTTTACAGCTGACCAGTAATCTCTTCTGGAGATCTAAAGCTTCGGCCGGAGTTCCCCCGAGGTTCTATCCAATAAGGGCTGATAACTCCCAGATCGCCCACACGAGCCCCATTCTGACTTATTTCTTTTTTTTCGGAGAAAGGGGACTGAAGTGAATGAGAAATATCAACTAACCTCGGAAAGTGAAGTTTGTTTTAATTTGTTTTCAGCGAGAGGGATTACAATGTTTTAGGAATCTTAACTATTCAGCCAAAATTTGTTTCATTCGTAACCTTTTTAAGGTTATTGCTGAATTTAATTCCAAAAATTCTTTTTTGATTCAGTAAAACAAACTCAATGATGAGGTTTCCAATGATGGTGATCAGATTTGATTTGGTACTTACCTATTAACGCCACCACAGCTACAGATTTGGCGTTTCTTAATACATTGTATGCGGGACACGTACTAGTACGTTTTCTGACGATTGATACTTGAGCGCGGGTCACGTACTAGTGCTGGTAAGTGTAACAACATGGTTTGTTTGTGTGTACAAAAATAACGGCATATACAGGAAAACGAAGCCGAATGTTCTTGTCTACTACATAGATTCTGGAAAAATTGAGACAAATAAAAACTAGTTTTTACATCAGTCGATGCGGAACCACAGAACGGGAATGCTGATTAAAACATCAATTTAGATTTAAAATTAACTTTTTATTTATCCTTGCAAAAATGAGTGGATTTTGCCTCGTAGAGGAAAATGAGGGAAATGCTTTGAACGTTACCACACTGTAAAACATTATTAGTTTTATGATGGCTCTTTTCATTTTTTTATAATATAAAAATCTTCATATATAACATAATTCGAGAAAATGAAATCTATATACTACTGTTTCTATTTGATTTTTCTTATTTACGATACCAATTTAAATTTAACCACTAAAAAATTTTTTTGTTTATAAAAATCTTATGTTATTTATATATTTGTTTATATTTTCAAAATAAAATACGAAAAGTTGTTTAAAAATGAAAGAATTTTCGATCTATTGAGATTGAACTGAATAATTAAAGTTACGCGCAAAAAGCCTGCTCCAGGTACAATTCCGCTGCGAAATGTACCCTCACACCATGTGTTAAGTGCCGCCAATTGTCGCTTCAATAAAAAATGGCGTCAAAAATCAGCAAACAACAAGGCTAAAAGGAATACAAAAGATAACTGCGTGCGATTGTGGACAACAAGATTGCTCTTTATTTTCGCGCGGTTGTTTTAATATGTAAGTGCATTTGATTTTATACCCAGGGAATAAAAGTTCAGAATGTTCATATAAAATCGTTTTGATTGTTGCCAGTCATAATTCTATGCAAGAGAATCCTACTTTCTTGCATCTCTTATGGAGGAAGAATTATAATTGTCAAAGAATTAGAATCTCAGATTTTTACGGCACTCTCACTGTTTCAGAATTTCCTGAGTCCGAAAAAAATTATTTTTAGCGCAATGTCTCTTTACCTGTGAATGTGATAACTCAAAAATTCTTTGAGCTAGACCGCTAGAGTTTAGTATATGGAATTATGACCAAATTTATAGATTTCTCTGAAATTTAGAAGGAAATCAATTCGAAAGAAATTTGTTGCCATTGGCGATAGCTAGGATCGGACTCGCGATCTTATGGTTCGTAGCCAGATAACATGGCAACAAGACTAAAAGTAATCAATCAATTTTGAAGATGTTATCTTGTTTATAAAGCTTCCATTACCAGTTCATTTGTCTCGCTGTTTTCAAGTCCAATTGTACTCGATAACTATAAAATGAAATGAACTAGACAAGTAAAATTTCATACACAAGTTTAGCAACTAAAATATAGACACTTATCAAATTTTACACCAAATTTCTCAAAGGAGTGGCCACCCTTCAGTCTGTACTTTCACATATTTATACACGAAGTAACTACGTAAGGATAAAATGTAAACTTACGAACGTAAGGATTTAAATAAATAAAAGATTGGATGCGATCATTTGATTACAAATAATTGATATAAATTTTTGTCAAATTTTGGTGTCCATAAAGCAGTAAAAAGGTTTTACAAAGTACAAATTCCAGCAGTAAATTCAATTAGTATGACATTTTTTTCCCCATTCTTGATATTTCGTAACGTTTACTCATGCCATGTAAAATATTCATGGCAATGAGCAATTTTATGAGGAAGAAGGAGAATGACTTTACGAAGAGTATGAGAGAAATACCACTTTATTGCTCCTAATCCGTTGTAGGTCATAAACGAAAACAAGAGAAAGGAACAAAAGAATACAATCAAAAATTATGTAAAATTATACACAGTTTTTTTTAACAAAATTTCTTTGACATTGGTCGGAGAGCTTTACCTCCAATGGTATGAGATGAGCTTTAATGTTCCTTTGAGGTTTCTAATTAGTCTGGCAGCTTTGACCTTCCACCTAGTTTTCCATTCAGAAATTCTAGGTCATTCATCAATTCTTAGGTCACTCGGACCTAAGAATAGTTTTCAATGTATTTCCAGGTTATAACGGCAACCAAATAACATCAAGAAAAAATTTCGAAAATTTGGCGATTTCTATTATAAAACTATATAGCATGTGCTTTGATAAATATTTATAAGCATATTTACTATACACAAGCCGCCTTTGGCGACCAGCCTGTTCGCCAACCTTTCTACTCTTTAAAATTTTTGGTTAAATCCTTTATGTAATATCATGGTCAATTAAATACTTTATGTGACTTGCCATTGTCAATTAAATACATATATAATTGGTTTTTCAAAAGCTATTCATCAAAATATTTTTCAGGTTCAAATTTTGATGGTCATATAATTCTCCTATGCATTCCTAAAGGTCCTAAGCCCGAAATGTACTATATGTATCCTTAATTATCTATCAGCTCCCGTAAAATTTCCTTGTTAAATTAAATTGTAGATGATTAAAGTAGCAATTAAAATGAATTTTTTTTTACTGAAACTATTCATCCTTTTTTTAATGTAAATATAGAAAACGGAGTCCATCAGAATTTGAGTCTTATGTGTACTACAGAATAATTTTCATAATTTATATATTCTTTAGAATTATTCAACAAAATTTTTTCAAATTTCCCTCTTTTATTGAATAGTGATATTCAAATATTTATAAATCAGTAAGTTTTAAAGACTAAGTTGATTGCAGTTTATCTCTTTTTATTTAAAATATTAGTGTTTGAAGAATATCGTGTTAAATATGATTCACAGAGCAGAGGATCTAGATAAAAGTTAAACTTTCTACATTTATTAAAATATTTATAGATATGTTGCATACTATGTAATTATTTGCTGCATTTAGATCCTCTTTATTGATGTATTTCTATTAATAAAGTTTTATAAATTAGCCGTTGGGCCTTGAATGGAAAAAAATATATTAAACAACATTTGCTTAAATAAAGTTTATTCATTTAATTAATAATACAACAGAAGTCATAAAAACTATTCTTTACATTTTCCTTTTTGAAAAAACATATTTCATATTTATTTCAATTTTTACAGAGATGTGCTGAAAGTTACATTTTTATTTGTTTAATGTGCAATAACAGTTTATTTATTTTTTAATATGAGTTTTTGTAAATCTGATGGCAACATATTGATAAAAGATAAATTTTTTTTCGCTGGTAACACGCGTTGTTGTTTGGTTGTTTACTGTTTACTGTTGTTGTTGGAAAATATAATTAAATTATTTTTAAAAAGTTTATTAAAAATAGAAATTAAATTTGTTGATATTAATATCAACAAAAAGATCATTTAAAAATATTTAAAAGGATGTAAAATTCAATTTTGTGCAATATTTTCGAAAATTATGGCGGAAAAACGTCTAACTTCCGCTTAATTTTTAATTAATTCAAATTATAATTAAAAAATACAAAAAATGACTCCGAAGTGCACATTACAGAGCCCCAAATTATACATGTGCTAAATTTGGTAGCTGCAGGTCCAACAGTCTTGCCTGCAGAGCGCCAACACACACACATACACATAGATACATTGAGCTTTATTATAAGCACTTGAGCATATACTTATAATTTGGCGAAATTTTTTCTTGGCGCTTAAGGGTTGCCTTTACAACCAGGAATTACATTTCTCAATGTAAGGCTAATAAACCGAAAGTCTGTCATAACAGAAAAGGGACCTAGAATGCAACTCTGCCACAATTCGAAATGAATGGAGGAGCCTGAAAATTTCAAACAATAAGATGGTAGAACAGCTTTGCGAAATTGTGATTTTTTGGATGGACTTTTAGAAATTACAACACCACCCTTTTCTTTGAAAGAAAATTCAAACAATCTCCAGACTAATGAAGATTTTCAAAGAACCCTGGAAACGAAGTTGTCACCATATCAAGTCAATGGAGGGAATTTTTTCGAGGAGGGAACCGGATATTTGGTAAACCGAATCATAACAGTGCTTGTGTGGGAAAGAAAACATCTTTGTAGATTACTTTTGGAAGTAAATTATTTTGCTCTCTATTCTCGCATTCTCTATCTACTATTCATCGGAGACTGGAAAGAAAAATCGAATTATATCAGACTTAATCTTTTTTTTAGAAATAACATCATAATATTCTTTTCTAATATCTAAAAGACCAAACTTTTTCTCAGTTTTTAAAAAAAAGTAAAATCATGTCTTATCTTAGGAGATATTTAGATACGAATCACATACTGATTGCTGTTGTCTAATGCCACTTGGTCATGCCAAGCCGAATAAGCAGAGCTGTTTCGTTTAAGGCAGAGGTGTGCGCCTTTCATTGTCAAGGTGAAAGAACGCCTTTTGCTCGAGCGCACACGACACAACCCTTTTTATTGGGCGTTCGAATTCATTCATGCACTCATTCATCCATCAGCAAGTCAGAATTTAGATCCAAATCAGAAACCGACTCATCCCTGATTCAGTACTCCAAGAGGTATCGTTTTTGTTATGGAAACTTGGAGGACTTTGCAGTCACGACCTATTTAATGTGCCCCAACTGCCATGAGCCAACATGGCGGCCTTTGGCCGAGACGAGGACAGAACCCGCGACCTTTCGGTTACGAGACTGACGCTCTACCAACGAGGCTACAGCTGCCCATACTGGTTGTATAGGAATATTTCTCAATCTTATCTTCATATCAAATGGCCATTTAAATTTAAAAAAACCTAAGTGCATTTAGTTTAACCAAAACAATCTGCAATATTACAGTATTCATTTTACAGTTTATCTATCATTACTTATATTTCTGGACTTCCACTTAGTCTGACCATGGTGAAATCGTGTCCTAAAGGGCTCTGTAGGGAATTGTTAGCATGAGGCAGATAGAAAAAGGATGTAATAGTTAGTCTCTAAAAAAGTTATTCTGGGCATAAAATCGTGGTTTTTTGGGAAAGACACTGCATAGCTGAACTTAATAAGGAAATGTATTAAATATCAGGACATAAATTAAGAAATAAAGCAAAATCCTAACGGGAATCAAGGATCCGAAACAGACTCGCCATTTATTTTGTTTTGACCGCTTTTGACTGCTCCATTCTTCAAAACGGAATCGAATATACTTATTCAAATAACTGATTCTAAATTATTTTTGTGCGCAAAATCACTTTTTTCTAGGGAAAATACCTATGCAGATAAACCTAAAAAACAAAATCTTATATAAATATAAAAATTGATCCAAATCGTTAGGACCATTTCCGATATGCACGAAATAAATAAATTTATATACAATATATATGCATAAATATACAATATGCATACAAAATTAAAGTTATGAGATATTCTTATATTTAACTTTCCTTTATTCTTAGTGCTTTTTATTTTACTTCATCAGCATATTGCTGTTTTAGAATGGGCTTCGAAAGATTTTCATACCACTCCCGTGTAAGTCAATGTATCTTAGTCCTTTACTCTTAATGAATTGCAAGATGTAACATAACATAATGTCATCTTATGATCCCGGTGCCCATAACACTAAGTTATCTAACCAGTGGGATAGGCACAGGATGGAAGGAAGGGAAAAAAGAAAGAAAAAACAAACAAAAAAAGAAAGAAAAAAGGATCCGACAAACCATTCAAGTATCTCCAGAGAGAATCCCATTGGTGTCAAATCCTACACGACTGTATCCAATTTTTGGTGAAGTAATAACCAAATGGTGTAGATTTGTTTAGTTATATTAACGTCCCGTTTTGAAGGACACTAAGGCTATTTTGGGGCTGACTTTATCATTTTGAACCGAGGTCAGATGACGAGGACGACACCTGAGCTGGCATCTCGTCTCTCTGAACTTCCGCACCACACCAGCTGGAGGATGTTTGGTCCCAACGGATTTGGCGTGGACCAGACCCAATTAAACGTCAGTTTTTAGGTGGAATTGGGGCCTCGAACCTGCAACATTCTGGTTCCGAAGCCAACGATTAAATGGAGGGAACAAGAATACTTAAACAAATGGTGACTATGGGTTAAACTTACAGGGAAATGAGATTTCTAACCAAAAAGTAAAGATAAATGGATTGAGAACATCTGCGTGCCATGTATCAGCAAATAAACATTATTAGATATAAAATGCAAAATTTTAAATGTGAAATGAAACTGCCTTTTCAATAAAAGCTTTCTCAGTCCATGTTTTCATAAACTTTCTAAATGTTAAACGAAAACTAAATAAACTTTTAAAATTTTTTCAATTCTGTGGCAGACGTGATCTTTCCGATAAAAATTTGATGCTTTTTACCCAAACTTCAGTTTCATTTCAACTTAAAGCCATCTTGTTATTGAGATGCTTGTTATTTACCCATAGACTTATATTCAATATTCTTAAAGACAAAGTTCTTACCATTGCATATTTTTCAGTATTTTTTCAGCTGTTGAAGACAGGACTTATATTTTTAACAAGAGGAAATATTCTTCTTAGTAGCATTGAAAATAACCATTTCCAGAAGTAGAAGTAAACAAGACAAGTAATCGAAAACAGAGACTGACAACTTTTATATTTTTAAGTATGAATTTTTGGAAAAAGATTCATATTTTTGAGTACAGAGAATTTTGTCGCTGAAGAATTGATTTCTTTTATTTAAATTTTTGTATATGCTTTTTGAACAATTATTTAAAAAAAAGGAATTCATTGTTGTTGTTTCTAATGCCCCTTATCATTGACACACACACACACACACATACATATATATATATATGTGTGTGTAAATTAAGTCTAAAGAATTCTAAACCAACATTAGAATTCTTAAGCTGGTTTGAGAACGAGAATATAATTTTATCATTTTAAGTCAAATACTTTAAAGACTTTTAGATTTAAATGATTTTTTGGAAATTTTCGCAAAAAATCTAACTTAATGTTTATTTAATTATAATTCTAATTAAAAATTTAAAAAAGGGATCTGTTGTGTACATTTCCACCTTCTACAATAAATCCCTAGCTGTGACTTAAACGTGTTGGCTTGTGGAGCGAGTGACAGCACACCGACACACGCGCGCGGAAACGCACATACATACACAAATTTTCATTCACATGAACACCACATGTATACACGCATTTATACATACACACATAAACACACATTTTAAATATTATTAGGTTGCTTGCGTGTATTTTAATCAGCTGCATCTATTGGTGAACATGTGAAGAGTCAATATAAATGACAATGCATTTTGGTTTTACTCATTTACTATTGCTTTATTGTTATCATTTTAAAAGTTTTTCATTTAGTATTATATTTAATATTCATTGTTTTTTATTTGATTTGAAGAAATCACTACCGAAGCCAGTCATACACTTTAGGAAACTTATGGGGATAATGTTCCTTCATGTCTCAATTGTCTGCTTTGGTTTGAATGATTTAAGAGAGGTGATTTCAATGTCAATAACAAATAATGGCATGGAGGGCCAAAAAAGGTCGAAGACAATCAATTGCAAGACTTATTGGGCGAAAATGGGAAGATATTATAGAAATTAATGGAAAATATTTTGATTGATAAATATTGTAACATAGATAGAACCCAAGAAGTCTCAGGTAGTAGAGTTCAACCAATTTATTAACTCAGCTCTGAACTGAGAGACCTCCGGCTTTTATATAAGCAGGGGAAGTTCTAGAATACTTTTCTGGAAACAGAAAAATCCAGAGCACTTATCTGATAAGCTAAAGAAAGGTCCAGAATCTTCTGGAACATGAAATAGAGGAGAAACATATGAAGGAAAAATATGTACGAGACCTGAGTTATAACCACTCGACTAGGGAGACTCGATTGTTTCTTTTCAATGCGGTAGTACATTTTACTAATTTTCCTCCTTAAATTATTACTCTTTAAAGTAGAAAATAATCAAAATACATGCCATTGCCTTATGGCAATGAAAAGAAATTTTCAGAATCTATGTATTCATTCATTTATATGCATTTATACATATATGTTTTTTAGCAACTTTATAAAGAGAAAAAAATCCTTTGAAATACTGATGGGTTTAAAGTGGCTCACCATATTATCAACTTTCACATACAAAATATTTTCTTTTTAACAACAACCACTTTCGAATCCTCCGAAACTACGAACTCCGAACTATTGCGTTTCATAGAATTCCAAAACCTGCTTACAGAATCAAAACTCTAGATCTATCTGGTCCCATAAAAGTCACCCTATTCGAATCTCCATTTAATATGAATAAACCTTGTTATGGAAAGATCTCAAAAGGCGTCAGAGTGTGTAATGGTTTCCAGAAGAGGTCAAAAGATGGCTCTCTGAAAGCATTCCATAGTCCCGGCCCATGTAAATTTCCCGAATAAATTCTTCGGTTCATTTGGCCCGAATGGGGCGGACGGGAATCCGAATCGATGGCCTTTGGCGTGACAAGTATTTATTCTCCGATGAAGCAGATTGGAAGGGAATTGATACTGCGACCTGCATTCCGGGGAGAGAGTTTGCCCTCTTCGAGGAAGCTGCGGAGGTATTTCCGTGGGATTGTCAGTGTTTGTTGTTGATTCCGTGGTTTCCTGGACGAATATTTCAGAGGGTAATAAATGTAGTGCAGTTCGAGAAATAGGAAATAAGAGTGAAAATAATATCACTTCTTCCATATGTTGTACTCCAATGTATGATGTGGTTATGGTTATATGAATGTCCCGTTGTAAAGCAACACTAGGGCTATTTTGGGACGGACCTCGTTATTTTGAACCACGTCAGATGACGAAGACGGGGCTTGAGCTGGCACCCCCTTCTCCACGTTTCACCATACCAGCGGGAGGATATTTGACCTGACATATTTAAGACCTCCTTAGACGACGGCTCTTCGGTGGATTCAAATCTCGAACCTGAAACCCTCCATTTCCGAAGCCGATACTTTACCGTGGTAACCGTGGCCTCATATAATATAAGTGTTTTTCCAATGAATAGTATGCAATAGTGTTTGCTCTTACAATGTAAAGTGTGTGCTGATTATTTTATATACAGCTAGCTGGTACCTGGGGCGTTGCTGTAGTAAAAAAATAATTTTAAGTGCCATCAATTAATAATTTGGCAATGTTTTATCGATATAGGATGAACGGCACGACGGTATATAAAATAGGAACAAACAAAGATTAATTTTTTATATATTAGATTTGTGTATCCTTTTAGAATTGTATAACAATGTTCTTTCAGACTGATATTGAAAGAAACTATTTATTGTTTCTGCTGATTCATTTAATATTCGTTCAGAATTCTCAAATTTAATTTTAGAAAATGTGATTAAAATATTTCTTTTCAAAATTCTTTAAACATAGAAGATATATTTATACCCTAAAATCGTCAATATAGTTGAAGGTATAATTTTTGAAAATTAAGATGGTGCAAAATTATTTGTGCTACATATGTTTTAGGCGATTACTGCAAAAAACCGTAACATTTAATTAAAATAAGAAACTATCAGGGCTAGTCTCCCCAAAACTTTGTCGCATAATTTGTAATAATGTTGTTACCTCTGAGAATGACATTTGTATACTATAGCTACAAAATATTAACCTTCAACTTGGATTTAGCATTTCTACAGTATCTGTTGTCTCCTCAGTGAGTTATTAGGAGATTAATCCTTGGTAAATAGATGCGATTGAGATTCGACATTCTTTATTTCATTTTAGATAATTGTACTGTCCCTATAACCATCCCGTAGGTGTAAACAATAAGCTGACCAAGTTTCATCATAATTCGAAGAAAGTGTTTGGAAGGCATAAGAGACATACAGACAAACATTCAGTTTTCCTTATATAGATGTGTACAGTGCACTCTCAAGTATTCCTTTTGCAATTATACAGCCTAGTTTTATTTTATCGTAACCAAGCCATAGATTAAGAACTATCTCAAAAACTAAGTTTTGACTCTTATGTTAAAGTTACCTACTATTTATATCTGCGCAATTATTTATCAGTGAAAAATAAATTCAGTTTGAATCAAGAATCATGTCTACGATTTACTTTCAAGTTTTGATTCCTGCATTTCAGTTAAGCATAACAGAATTTATGTTGAAATCTGAATACTAGGAATTTACATTTCCTCTTACAAATTTTTGAACCATGCTATTCTATATATTAAAATACATAAACTAGTAGAACCATGCCTTCTCTTTTAACTCGACACATTACGACAACTGCTTCTATGATCCCCCCATTTGATTGGTTCAATGGAAATTATGTTTTGTGTACTGTCCGACTGTGATGTTATTAATAAACAAATTTTAAAAGAGAAAGATAATTCACTCGGATAAAATTTTGATGACATCACAATAGTTGCTTTTCAATGTAAACGCTCTAAAGAATGAAACGTGAGATTGAAGGATTATCATTCCAATCTTTTATCACCAGTAATAGGTAAAGGTTTATAACATTTCTTTGAGACACCTAATTAGTTTGAAACTTCTC
>JAPMOQ010010593.1:3512851-3560988 GCA_026543055.1 Argiope trifasciata | reverse complement strand
AGGTTTATAACATTTCTTTGAGACACCTAATTAGTTTGAAACTTCTCTCATTTTTCTTTCAAGAAAAGAACAAAGAACCGGAATTTCTACACTTTTGACCTTCGAGAGAAACAATTTTGGAATTCTGATACACTGGATGGAAGTTCTTGCATTGGATTACAACGCCATATATATATATTTATATCTTTTGATCAATTTGTTGAATAAGATGTTCTGATATTGACTTCAGATCTTGCCTATATTTATCGAGAACACGATCTAAGGCAGAATGGTTTTTATCTTTTTTTATAAATTGAAGAACTTGATTTGAAGCCTAAACTTCCGTACTGATGAAGATTCTCGATGAAATGTCAAGACTTGTAACAAATCAAAGGTGGCAATGTTCTTTCTCTGAAGAGGGGGTCAGAAATCTTACCTTCCATTTATGAATGCCTGACTTTTATTTGATCAAAAGTAACTTTATTTGTACATATTGGAAATAAATTCATTTTGTACTCTACTCTTGTATTTTTTTAAAAACTGCACACATATGACAACAATACATAATTGCATGGAGCTGTTATTTCAACGGAGACGTTAAAGAAGCAGGTTGAATCTATTCTCATTTTTTCGATTAAAAAGTTAATTCTGAATATTTTTATAACAGTCATTTATCTAATCTTTTGCATTTATCTAATCTTTTCTTTATAGATAAATGTAAAAAATATATAATATAGAATTATTTAGGTCCTTTCGATCAACCTGGGAATTAAGTTATGCGCTGAAATGAGATTTAATTTTCAAATTCTCGTCATTTTGACCTTTGGTTAAAGGGCAAAATGTCAACTTCTGAGCTGACAGCTTTTAAATATTAATGTGATGGGTTACTTTTACAATAACATGGCAGTCATCTTATACTAATATGAAGACGTTTAATCATGATTTCGGATTTCAACGAAGTTATTTAACAGTGAGAAAAGTACACCCAAAATTGCAAATAAGACAAGTTATTATTGGATAACGTATGAAAGATAATTTTAATCCATTCACCCTCTCGAATTTTTTTTCACATTTAGGTTGTGGTAAAAACGATTGAAGTATGATAGATAGATGAAAAATGGTAAATTATTTCATTACTAAAGTTGTCTATATGTATTAAAATTTTAACAGAAATCTTTGAAGCATTGATTTCCTGTAGGTTAGTAATACCTTAAAATATAAATTAGAAAATAGAATTTCATTTTCCAATCTTTACTCTGCGTTTGTAGGTTATCTTCAAATTTTGGGTCAAATTCATCAAAAAATATCTGCCTGTTTGTATACATGGTAATATAATTACAAGCTTTAAGATAGTGCGTGAAAAAAATTTATCATGCTGTTTTGTCTTAAAAAAATGTAGGAATTTCTTTTCAAATAATTAATGGAATGGAATCCAGAATACAAATTAAATTTTTTATGCATAAAATAATATTAGACATGTGTTTTAAGTATTTGGATAATAATACTGAAAACTACTGACTCAGAATTCCATTTCAATTTGAGGGGGAATTATTTAATCAGCTGATCATTCAGTAATATTGATTGTGTTTGGTATCAGTTTAATGTATCTAATATAAATAAATCTTTTTAATAAATCTAATATATTTCTCATGCATATCTTGATATCAGTAAAATATTTTTAAGCAATGCTGTCTTAGTGGATAGTTACCTACCGTGTTGCCGGGGTCCTGGCTTAGGTGTAGAGCGCCTTCCAAGTGTTCTGGACGTCACTGTTCAAGTCCTGGTTCGGACATGGTTTTTCTTCCCCTGTTTTCTGTCTGTAAGGTTTATAAAGGACCCCCTTGTAAAAGGTCATTGTGCAAGCGAATGAGCGTGTTACGTTCATTTTAGCTAGTAGTCAAACTTCTACTCAACCACGGGTTGCGGTGCAAATCTGAATCCTTGTGACGGCCCCTACCTCCCCTCAAAGTTTGTCCCAATATTTATGGATCCCCCTCTATAAATAAATGATCTGCTTTATAAAATGGCCCAACTTGCACTCATTCTCTTTGATTATTAGTAGAAACAATGATTTTTCTTTTTAAAATGTTTATTTTATTTCAAAATGCGTTGTATAAAAAAATCTTAACATATTGTTGCGTGACAAAAAAGACTAATAAGCGAATGAAAAATACAAGAATTTTGAAATCACTCAGTAAATGCAGAAACTAAATGCACTTGACAGGAAAAACAATGATTAAAAAGATAATAAATGAAAAAATGAAGTCTACGATTGCAAATTTCAAGTTATCATGTGAGAACATTATTTTTTGTCATTTTTTTTGTCTTGATTATTTAAAATCCTAAACCAGTTTAAACAACCGGTTTGAAATAATCACTAGGTTTTTGTATCGATCTCTACCCGCCCTCTCCTATCTCTGTACATTCGATTTCCAAATGAAAATCTATTAAGCAAAAAATTCTTAAACTTATCAATTTATGCAGAATTATTATGAAAACGATATTTTTGTAAACACAAACTGTTAATTTCTAATTTCTAAAGTCATAAAACAGTTTCATAATGGATTAATCTTTGAACGGAGTCAAATCCTGCAATGTTTCACACTTAAAAATGAAGTAAAGATATATACACGCTAGGAGGAAAGAGAAAACACTTTTATAAAACCTGCTATTAAACATGAGTGAAGTCTTTTTGAGTATATTGTGAACATTAAATTATTTAATTTCCTCGAAAAAAATGCATTCCATGAAAATAAAAGCTATGATGCGATACTCCTACGTCAACCTTTTAAAAACGCATCTGACAAAGAAGCATTGATAATAATAAAGCAATTCTGGTAAAAGCAGGTCAACCTTTTAAAAATGCATCTGATTTCAAAGAAGCATGCCTAATAATAATGCAATACTTGTAGAAACAGGGGAAAAATACATGCGATTAAAAGATATTGATGAATGTTGTCATTTATGCTTTATTCATTGCCTATGTAATTTCGAGCTTCATTTATTCATTGCCTTCAGTTATTCAAAACCTCATAACCGATAACAGGATCATTTTCTCGCATGATAATAAAGATAAGCTCATATAAGTTACGATTTGAAAAGCTGAAAGCATTTAATCTTAAATACATTAAAAGAAATATGGAAAATAGAAGAAACTCAAAAATATTTATTAAAGACAATGTATAGAACTTGTATATAAAATGATTATTAACAGTTATATATATGCAAGTTATGTAAATTATTACAGTTATGTATATATATGCGTCTCTTTGTATATGAGATTTCAAAATGTAAAGAATGATTAATCTTATAAAGCAAGAAGCGCCAGTGCCTTTTTAAGTTTGATTTCTGAAAATTGAACCAATTAAAATTAATTTACGCATAATTTCAAGAAAGGAAAATAAAGTTTGTACTTTTGAAACTCAATTAAATCTTTAGAGGATTATCTCCAGGAATCTCGATTTGCATATTCTAGTGGTTTCGTTTAATCTTGTGCAACAAAATTTAAAAACATTTGTGTTAATGCAATCTAAGTTTTACTTTCGTTAAAGCACTTGTTGACGAGAAAAATTGTTTGGGTTTACAAATATTTATTGCGGAAGATTAATTGCAGCTTGGAAAGCCAAAGAGGACCTGGGTTCCTATTTTCTTGAAAAATATATTTGAAGCGTAAAGATGAATTTCGGAGAAATAAATAGGTGTTGTTATAATGTTTCAGAAATGTATTTTCTGATTTTGATTTCTACTCATTTCTTAGACTTTTAAGTGCAACTTCCTTTAATTATTAGATTCAAGATGAAATACTTTTCTCATGATAGAATTTTTGATGAAAATACAAGAAAAAACTTTACAAATTTTCTCAAATTTTTTGTAGATAATAATTACTCTCCCACTTCGCCCTATCTGTTTGCACAGAAAAAATAAGATGGTATTTTCTTTTCAACTTCTAATCTTTCTATATAAAAATGTGAATGTTTGTCTATATGTCTCTTATGCGCTGCCGTATCGCTCATCCAATTCCGACAAAACTTCGACAACATATTGCTTGTCCTGTCACGAAGGTTATAGGCATAATACAATAATCTAAAGTATAAAAAATATTTTCAGATCTAGTTATCATATCTATTAACCAAGGGTTAACCACCAAATAACTCGCCAAGGGGAAACAACAGATTCAGTAAAGATGCTAAATTCAAGCTAAACGTAACTATATCGTAGCTATTGTACGTAAAGGCAATGTAGGTAACAATTTTATTAGAGAGTGTGTGAGAAAATTTATGGGAACCAGTCCTATTGGTTTGAAATTTTAATTAAACATTTAGTAAAATTTTAGTGTTTTTTTACAGTAACTCCCGAAAATATTATAGTACAAATAATTTTGGGACATCTTAGTTTTCAAAATATTATTAATTAAAGATTTTATGATATAAATATATTTTCCATGTTTAATCAATTTTAAAAGAAAATATTTTATTCACACTTTTTCATATTAAACTTGAGAATACTGAACGAATATGAAACGAATCACGCGATACAATAAATAGTTTCTTTCATTACCATTCTGAAAGAACGATAAGCTTTACAATTCTAAAAGACTATACAAATCTAATACATAAAAAAATATTTGTTTGTAAAATAGAATTATAAAAATAGAGTAAATACTATTTATGCTTCTCCTTTATTTGTATTTCCATTTCAATTAATGTATTAACTGTCGACAAGAAAATAAATACCATTCTTAGTTAAACAAGATAACTATTCCAAATTCCAAACGATATTTTCAAGATATTTCTTCTGCGGCAGCAACGCGCCGGGTACCAGCTAGTCTAATACACCTATCCCCCGATTTACAAGGCACTCGGTTTACACGATTTCACTTTTACACGGTTTTTAAATTTGCACCGACCCGGAAAGAGAAGATCCGGGATAGTTGACGAACGTGGTGAGCCCGCGCAAAAATCTTGGTGCGCTAAAAGGCATCGCGTCATTCAACTTTTCAGACGCGCCAGCCGAGGGCAGATAGGCAAACCGGAGGCTCGCCCCGACAGTTTCTCGGGAGTCTCTCGCCAGTCTTTCTCCGAGTCTTGTCCAAGAAATCGAATTAAATTCCTGTATTATTATTCCTATTGTTATTTTATAAATAGACAGTTATTTTTATGTTTTTAAGATATATTTAGTTTTATTTTACGTTGAAATAAATGACTGAATTATGCACATTTTAGTTTGTTTTCGATTTACACGGTTTTACGTATAAGAATCAACGATTTCGATTTACACGGGTTTCTAAGGAACCTATCTTCAGTGTAAATCGAGGTATAGGTGTATATAAAAATGAATTTTTGTTAGTAGTCGTAACGTTCAATCGATTGCGATGAAACTTGGTCAAGGGATTCCTTACACCCAAAGGATGGTTATAGGCATATTAAAATGATCTAAAATTTTAAAAAATAATAATTCTGATTTCAACCGCATTTATTTACCAAAAATTAATCGCTAAATAACTCGCTCAGAAGACACTATACATTCAGTAGAAATACTAAATCTGTTATTTAGTAGCTATTGTACGCAAATTCCATGCAAGTCATTTTCAGAAGTAACAACTTGATTACAGATTATGGGAGAAAGTTTTAGTGATACCATTCCTGGAGGTTTGAAACTTTAATTAAAATTTTAATAAAATTTTAGCTTTTTTGCAGCATCTTTTGGAAATATTAGAATATCAAAAATTTCGCATCATTTTAATTTAAAAAAAATATTAATTCAAATATATCAACGATTTTTTGGCATAAATATATTTTATGTGTTTAATCTATTTTAAAAAGAGAATATTTTAATCACACTTTCTAACATTATTCTTGAGAATTTTGAACGAATATTAAACGAATCTCGAAAGATACAAAAAAAGGTCCTTCCCTTACAATTCTCAAAAAACACCAAGCATTAAAATTCTAAAAGAATACATAAATCTAATTTATAAAAATGAAAGTTTGTTTCTTTGTATTTTATGCATTTACCATACAGCTCATCCGATCACGATAAATGTGGGATGTGAACAAGTAAGACAGTCAAAGAATTTATTTATCTTTGCAGGAAGACGGAAAGACAAAAAATATTGTTTACTTTTAAACACTTGAATAATAAAGATAAATAAATATTTTTTATGCTTTTCCTTTACATATCGTTTCTAATAAAACAAGATAAATATTTCAAATTCCAAACGATATTTCCAAAATTATTGTTTCTGCTGCAGAAAAGCGCCGGGTAACAGTTAGAGGACAATAAAAAAGTTGGGAATAAAATGCATTTATTATAAAAAAGAAACGAAAAAGGCTCCTCTAAGGTTATTTTCTATATTATCGCAATGCAGTTTCATGCATTTGTCAAATCGGTGGATCAAGTTCTCCATTCAGAATTTAAAGAAAATGTTGTGTGGGTAACTTCTAATATGTTCCTTGATATTTTTTACCTTATTTTAAAGGTTTCTTATGGCAGTTGCCATTGGACAAGTCCACTGTTATGAAGATACCGATTTCCGCCGATATGGTGCGTCACTCGATATTTTCAATGGGCCATCTAATACCAAGAGTACGACTTAGCCACTCTCGTTTCACAATCTTTTTTATGGAGTGAACTTCATTTATTCACTTGCCCAATTATTGATTAACGTGCACACAATAGATATTAAATCTATCACGTAAACATCACATTCACACGGCCAGAATACAAATCTTCTCTGACAGAAATTTGATTGTAATTTACAAATTTGGACCTGAATAAGAGAACAATTGCCTCCGAACCAATACCCCCCACTGGTATTACTCTTAAAATGGACACAATTTATGACCACAACATATATATACATTCGTAAGTTCCAACCACACACGTGGAATCTTCGGTTCGTGGATTCGAAATCGCAACCTATCGGACACGAGTCCAAAGCCCTACTAACCAGGCTATCCGGGCCTCTGTATTTTTATTCATATATGTAGTACGCTCTTGAGATTCATTCACCCAAGAGATGAAAATTGTTCGGCCCGTTTCAGTCTCAAAACTTTCTCGCATACTCTGTAATATTGGGGTGATTTAAAAGAACACGTTTTCTGCACTGGAGTATAATATATTAACATTAAACTTGATTTTAATATGTTTACTAAGCCTCTCGTGTCATCCTTAGTGAGTTTTATATATAGCAATTAATTCTTGATTTACGGTTAATAATAGTCGGAAATTAAATTTATGCTTTAGATAGGGTTTTCTCAAAAAATTTGACATCTAATTAAACTTGAAGTCAAAAGATTGCATACTAAATTTGATATATTAAGTTTTAAGCAATCAGGTTTACGTGCTTCTAAAAATACAGATATATAGACAATCAACCTGTTGTTGGCTTTGGCTCAAACATTGATAAACGTGTGCACAATAGATATTAAATCTATCATGTAAACATTACATGCAGTCAGCCGGAAGACAAATTTTATCTGACTGAATTTTGATTGAAATTTACTAATTTGGAACAAAAATTTCTCTTGTCTATCTCGAAACAGTTTTGAGTCATCTTTGACAAGACAGAGAGATGGACATTTTCCAAAAATGTGCTTTTCGAACTCTGGGAGATCTAAATAGTTCCAACTCGTCAAAATTGAGAGTTCAAATTATTTTACTTTCTTTATGCGTCATATATGGAAAAGTAAAAATGCATAAGAAATAATTATTGCTAACAAATTAAATGCAAAAAAGAACATAATTCCAACAAACGAGAGAGATTTCCCTCATAGTTTCCTGTATACTATCTAATAAAATGATTATTCCACTTCCTGGCTCATGAAAATTGTAGACTTGCCACTTCCAAGACCTTATGATTACTTAGACTTTTATTTTCAAATTCCGTACATGACCATTTTGCGAATGGTAAAGAAAATTGTGGATATATTTTGGATTCTATTTTTACAACTGATTGAATTCAAAACTTGACACAAAGCTACAATTTTACTGAAAAGAACACATATTACCGATTAAGTAAGGAGGTGCATTATTAGTCATACGTGAATATAAAGATTACTTTTAATGCTGCACATTCTAATAAAGATGTTATCCCAGAAAGCGACTTGCGTGAGAGTGATGTAAAATACTTACGAAATATTATTTATCTTTTGGAGTGAATTTATCATTTTTACTGGACCTGTCTTGTGATCATTGGCATATTTTGGGTACTTAATTAGCATGTGGCTAATAGTAGTGGGAAAGTGTAATTTGTGATTTAGATGCATTTTTTCCAACCGATTGAAATAAAAAGTTGTCACAAAACATCTCTTATAGTCACAAAATCCTATATAAAATTTGATGAAATTGCGTTTGCGTATTTCTGGAAGTACAGACCGAAGACGGGTAGTTTCTTGGTAGATTTTCCTCACAGTTTGATTGGTGTCGGTATTGTAGATGTTAAATCTGTGTGCCAAATTTTGCCCATCTTGCTCTCTTCCATTTTTGATTATCGTATTCAATTATATATGAATGATCAGATGGACCGACTTCCTTTGAACGGATTTAGCTAGGAATTTGATAGATATATGTTAATTTGTTGCATAGATTGCATTCTAATTTCATTCATGTATATCATAACTTTTTAAAGTTATCTTTATCATATATAGATAAAGTGACATTTTCTTTAACTGTGTCTTTCAAACTCAGTGAGGTCTAAAACATGAAGAGCAGCCAAACTCCCAAATTCTTTTAACACCTAGTACAAAAACCTATCAAAATTTGAGCCAAATCTAACAAGAAGTTAATAGTTTGTCTTACTGTACTTTCAAAAACAAAACAAAACACACACAAAAAAACTGGATATTTTTTCATAATTGTAATAGCATCTTTGTTCTACGTATACGAGAAAGTAAAAAAAAAAAAATGATTTAAAAATTTTTGCTATTGTGAACTTTTACAATAACCAATTTCCAACTAGAATCGATGCATTCGGTACATTTACAAACTCAATCGACATAAGAGAAATAAGAATTAAAGTTCTTTTATGTAAGTGTTGCGCTTATAAGTTACTGCCTCTACATATTTGATATCTACTGACAATAAAAATCTCGAATCATTTTAAATAAAATTTGAAATGGATTTATGCTTTATATGCTAAATAGGCTTAATAAATACTATGCATCGTATTTCTGTTTTGTAGTTACTGTGTTCATGGACCGTGGAGAGATTGACAAATTTTCTGGAGATGGAATTCTTTCAGAGTTTGATAAAATTCTCAGCACATTAAAGGCAGGGGATCTTGACGAAAGTATGCTAGGTAACGCGGTGACCGCCCGACCTCGTTTTTCGTCCTAGAGCGGGCGATATTTTATGTAATCATAAAAAAATTAGACTTAAATCGTAGTGCTACGACTCCCGCATTTAAGCTACAGTCGAGATAAATTGTAGTGCTACGACTTCCGCCTTTCATGTGTTAAGACTACGTATCAAATTTCCTCCGTCTAACTCAAAGTGTTTTTGAGTTATCGTATTCACAGACAGATGGACATAATTCCAAAATCGAATTTTCCAGATTCATGCAAGTCTGAAACTGAAGATTACTTACTATCACGAATTCGAATTTTTTTAGCGATTACAATACTTTATATACAAAAAAGTAAAATTGTATTTATTTCCTTTTTTTTTCATTTTATTGGATATGAGACATAGTATTAATCTTACATAGTAGACATAGGAGATCTAGGAAACATAGTATTAATTACCCTGAAGATAAATTTCACGCTTATTTGTGACAAATCCTAGATTGATAGAGACCCATCTGTTTTCATTGAGCAAATAACCATCGATATCAGTTAAGCTCCAACAGTTCGGTGAGATTTCAACAAGAAAACGAAATGCTTTCAAACAATAGAAATAGGAGACATCGCCAATGAAAACTGATCCAGAGACAAGGGGGTAAAAAAAGAAAAACGAAGACGAGAACAATAAAACAGTGCCGGACAGAAACCCTCTATCTCTCATTGCAGAAGAAATAAAAACCGTCTCTCGGAATTCGAAAAATCCGGGTCGTAAAGTAAATCACTGGCCGAAGCGTTCTTATCTATCAAAACGATCTCCCCGCTCGCGGCCGAACATCACCGATGAATTCGGATTGCATCGACAGAAATCGTTATCTGTCGCACTGATTCGGCATCGACCCAGATGATTCATCGAGATGTGGATATAAAACGGGGATTAGGGATGTGTCCCCAATCTCTTGTGTTTTTAAGAATTGCTTTGTGTTTGGACTGCAGCAATGGAAATTGAGCTCCTGTGGAAATGTTAAAGAAGAATGCAATAATATAGGTTTATTCAAAAGGAGCATATTTTAAATATTTATTTCTATTAAATGCTTGTTGATATAAATGTATACATTTATCACGAATAAAGGAAACTTCTTTTTTTTTTAAATCAACATATTTTATATTTTAATACAATTGGCATCAAATTGGAAATTCATTTCTTGTCACATATGAACTGGTCTCTGGCTATTGAGTTTAATGCTGTAACAAATCAACTTGCAAATTTTGAGGAGTAGCATATTTAAATAATACATAGACATTGTCCTTATTGTACCCCTTTTCTAGATATGGCTATTTTTGAAAACAGTTCTGGTGCACATAGAATTTTCTTTAACATTCGAATATATCTAGATATTTTCCCCTTGTACAAATGATTAAAAAAGAAAAATTATTAAGAAATTAGCAGCAAAATGTTATAAGCCATAAAGGTGGTGAATTTTAAGTTTGTACGCCTATAATTTATTTTTAAAACAAGTTGCTGAATACTTTAAATACTTTTTTCTCAAAACTGATTTTTACTCATTTTTTTTCACTTCAAATTGAATAAAACAAGATATTATTATCATATAACTATGAGATTTAATGAACTTCATATTATTTTCTAAAGGATGAATTAAAAGAATTTAGATCTATTGAATATTTTTTTATTTACAGCCTATTGTTTGAACAATAATGTCATAATTCTACTAAAAATTTCATGATAAATCTTCGATTGGTTGCAAAATTTTTATTTATTTATTTTATTTATTCTCTAGACAAAATTATGAAGTTTATTTTGGTATGAGTTCTGTTAGGATGAGAATTATAGTTTTTGGTATGACTAATTTGAAGTTTTATAAGAATTAGCAGAAATTTATGCCATTAGAAGCCAAATTTCAAAAAGTGTTAATATTTATTTCAAATATTGACATCCTATTACTAATTTCAAATAGTCTTAAACCTAGAAATAGGGTTAAAGTATGCCTAAACCATGTTTTTCTCAAAAGGTTCTCCGAACGTGTTCAGATACCATAAAACGCTTTATAATAAATGTTTTCTAGCTTGATTTTTTATTTTCATTTGTTCTAATGCCGAAAAAAACAGAAATTTTTGTGGATAAGAGAAGACAGTTAAAACGCTAAACACCTTAACCCATTTGCATTATATGAAAATATGAAAAAAGGCCCATATCACGGAAAAATTTTTATTTCATATTTAGATGTAAAATTGTATAAAAGTAGAAAAAAATCATTTTTGAGCATTAGTAATTTTGTTCAGTGTGGTAATATTTGAAATGTGGGATGCATATAGGTATGTAGTATATAATATGATTATAGTATATATCATATTATATGCGTAGCATATAGTATGATGCAAAGTACATATACGCTCCAGTGATAGTTACCAGGAAAATTGTGCGTATATATACACTAATGATGCAAACGGGTTAATTGTATCAGCATAGCATTTAAAAGCTGCGTGAAGACTCAAACGAACTTAGCATGTACGATAAATTTCCACATATTAACACGAACACTAATCGACTCTTTTATTGGAAATATATCTTGGCGAAATAAATGTCAGAAACCTGTTTGAAAGATATATGGCTTTCAAATAAATCGAGTTGTTAACGACCCATTCCTTCAAAACCCGCGCCAACATGCAAAGAACCTGCCATCGCCTTTCCACATAAATAATCGCATTTCCTGATCGAAAAGTTGCACTTCTTCGCCCAATATCCCATATCTTATCGCGGTACGGGCAATCAGCAGAGCCGAGAAACAAGAAAGCCAATTTTCTTGGATGAGTTTGAGCTATGAAGGGCGGCAAACAAATAAAGCTTGTGGATATTGATTGGACTGAGTTTATTGTCCCTGACTCTTCAGTGGATGACCGGTTAGATCCACAAGTGATGAGTTTGCTAAGAAGGGGAATAATCGACGTCCAATTTAGTGATCCCCTTGCCAGCGGGATGTAAAAGAGTTTATTTATGAGGGTTGTCTGCGATGTATTGGTTGAATGGAAAGAAATTTATCGTTTTTATCTATTAGAGCATCGGATGCACAATATGTTCATTAAATGGATAAAATAAACATGTATCTAGAAAATTATATCGATGAGAAGGGTACTGAATGTTTGTTTTGTAAGATATATTGTTTTAAGCAAATATCCTTCAATGGATTTGTAAAGTTGTTACAAAATAACAATCTAGTGTGGCGATTGTATTAAATGGGATTGTGCCAATGTGGAAGTTGAATTCAGCCAAGGATAGAACCTGCGACCTTAGGATCCACTAGCGCGTAACATATCCACAAGACAAAAAGTGATCACCGAAGTTTTGTGGCTGTTACTGTTTTATTAACACATTACAGGCAGGAGTCGTAGTACTACGATTTATTGCCGCGTTACTTCGCATACTTTCATCAAGATTGCTCGCCTTTAATGTGTTAAGACAGCATAATAATACTCCCCCAGCAGTGATTCTGTGGAGAAACGAACTATTTATAGCGCCAAGTGTTATGGTGAGCGTATCAAATTTGTTGCTGCTCTGCATCAAGTCAATTTAATGACTTTGGTTGCTACGTTAAATGCGTCTGACGACTTTGCGTTGTTGCATCAATAGAATATGACGACTTTTGGTCGCGCCAAGCGTTATGGCGAGTGCAGAGCTTGTTCATTGTCAGAGGTCACCAATGTGGCGGTAGTAGTTACTGGAATTTTGCCAATGTGGAGGCTGAATTCTGCCAAGGATGGAACCCGCGACCTTAGGATCTGTAAGCGCGTAACATATCCACTGGACAAAAAGTGATCACCAATGTTAGTGGCTGTTACTGCCTTATTAAGATAGCACCATATTACTTATCAGTATGGTAATTTTTATATTATGGCATACTATGTATAAATTGGGACATGCATAATTATAATTTCTGCTAATAACTTTTCAGAGTGGATGAAATTTGAACTTAGAGCTATTAAATATAATTAATAGTTACTCCTTTGATAGTAAGTTCTCACTACGAAGAAAAAACTTTCAAAATTTCGTATTTGTCGGTTTTAACGGCAAGCACAAAGCGCCAAGAAAAAGGTCCACCAATTTGACGACTTCAATCGTTAAACTTTACAGCATTTGATTCGCTAGTGATTTGATATTTCCGCGTACAAATATTTTTGATTATATTTTAATAATTTGATGAAACTCTTTACTGGCCCTTTTTGATAGCCGTAAAACCGAATTGTACCATAAAATTTTAATTATATTTTAAAATTTCCTCGCATACTTTCTAACAAAGGTTTTATTTCAGAAAAGCCTTGCATGGTATTGGTTTATAATATTTAGGGGTAAATTCAGACTTTTTACTGAATCTATAGTGCCACCGTTTGACGATTAATTTTTGGCATGCACTCAATATTATCCGAAAATAAAACAAGTATTTCGCATATGTTTTTTTCCCCAACCGATTGAAACTAAACTACAATAGCTGTCACAAAATTTCATGCCAAATGTGGTGCATTTAAGTAATTCAATTTTTGAGCTATTGTGTTTAAGTGTTTCTGAATGTAGAAGGTATTAACCGTATATTGAAAAGCACCTTCTTATATTTAGACCAAAAATGATAGATATCTACACTAGTGACTTTAAATCTATGTACTGAATTTTATCTAATTTATATTCGTTAAGTTTGGATAGATAGAGGGTGTCTGAACAGATTCTGATAGAAATTTACAAATATAGTTTTGGAATCACTTTTACACAGATTTGATTGCGAAGATAGATTTCATTCCTTGAATCTAATACGGACAGGGTATGATTTTCTTTAAAAATAGACTACATTTTAACAGCTGTATATTAATCGCATGTCGCTGACATCCTAACTAAAAATTAACTGTGTTCACTGATGGCTTTCGAATTAATAAGAAGTTCACCAATGGTCTCCGTTTAATGTACATTATTTGCGTTTTTACTCCAAGCATTAAAAAAATTCCTATTGACCCACACAAATTTCCAAAAGTTCGTCATCTGTAATGTATAGTAGTGCCCAATACTTAACAAGAATGCGTCAAAATGTCATTTTCGTAAACACATTTTAATTTTAAACGGAGCTAAATATTGGTATTTTTTGCCATTGCTAAGATGCCCATTTTACTGGTATATCAGCACTTTGTAGGCTAACAGAGAAGTATTAATAAATATGGCGCTTGTTGGTTGTAACAGGCTACCAGAAAATGCCAAGAAAAAAATTTCGCCATTTCTACTGTCTAACTATATAGCAAGGGACTCGCCTGTTCAAAATTTTTCGTAATAAATAATAATGTACTGAAGTATATTTTTATTAATTGACGAAATATTTTCCATCCGCTTTTTGGTCACCGTTACAGCGACAAATATCATAGATATAAAAAGAGATATCGAGTTATTTAATTATGAATCCACAATTCTTTTAGCATTAAATTTTGCTATGTACATGCTTAGATTTATACAATTGGTTCTCGTGTAGAATTGGGTGCCCCTTCGATTGGCTTCAAAAGTTAGCGAAGAAGCACTACTTCTGGTTTTCATAATGGGTACTTTTCCATTATACCGGCACAAATCTCGCCAAGCAGACTTTTTGGCAACAGAACACACTTAAATCTCGCCAAGCAGACTTTCTGGCGATAGCACACTGCCATTATTTTGACGCAGGTGACAAAATGACCACGACTTTCTTTGAAAAATGTGGCGGCAAAATGTTACCGGCGGCGATATTCCGTTTGGCTTTGGTTGCATCATTATTGGCGACTTTTCGCTTGCGCCGGTATAATGGAAAAGTACCGCATAATGTTTTGTTTTCATTGACGTTACTGTTGGATTACGGACAAAAAATCCCCTTATCGCCAAAAAATTAAGGGGTACCCAATTGTAAACTTTTACACTACAATTTCATAATTTTTTTTATAAAAAGTTTAGATTTTATCTAGAAGCATTAAAAGTTTAAATTTTATTTAGATTAATATTTTTTGAGAACAAAGACTTTTACATAGTGCATCTATATACACATAAATTGGTCCAATTTTAGACAATTTTCTCCTTTTTTTGTTTACAGCACAGATTTCCTCTTTTTATTAAAATCATCTTATATCTGCCTTTCTATATAGACTCCATCAATCTTGACCAGACGACCGGAATCCAGAAGCCTCTGCAAAACCATCTTCAAATCATATTTGTTTGCAAATACCTTATTTATTTTCAAGTGCTGCTCGATGAGCTGCAGGGAAATCAGTTCGCCTTTGCGCTCTTCGAAGGTTTTTAAGATCCATTTCTGAATTCCACTTCTTTTATTTTGATTTGTGGTTTTTCGTCCCGCCATTTGAATACGCTTTTCAAAGCAATTTAATTTGCATTTACGTAAAATTGATTATGAATTGAAAGAAATTCCTCGAATCGTGCCAATTGTTTTAAGTTTAATAAAATCGTTTTCAATTATTCAAACTCTTTTGTCCTGCTTTAATCAGTAATTACTATATATACATACTTTTTATTGTAAATATCTTTAAGTATCACCACAATCAGTTAAACAGCCAATTTTGTTCGCAATATTCATGAATGATTTTTTCGAGATCTTGGATTCAAACGTTGATTGCTCGATTTTTGCTGACGACATTTTCGTATACTGCTCCCATGACTCGATAAATTATATTAAAACGAAGTTACAAAATACAATGGAAAACATATATACATGGTGCAATTACTGGAAACTATCCATTAGTGCAGAAAAAAGTGCTATAATAGATTTATCTAAAAAAATAAATAAACGCCCTACCCTGTATAAAATATACTGGTATTCCCCTAACATGGAGTGAAACGATTAAATATTTAGGAATCCAGTTTTCAAGAATTAAACAAAATAACAGAATATTACAAAATTTAAGAACCAAGGCTCTTAAAAAAATTTTCGGCCTCAAAATACTAGGTTCCAAAAGAAACGGTGCAAGAACGAAACACCTAATTACAATCGCTAACAACAGTATACTTGGCATATTCTTGTATAGTTGTCCCATAAATAATAAATTTTCCTAAACACAACTCAAATCTTGTAACACTATACAAACAATGGCACTCAGAGTAGCTCTCGGAGTACCAATTTGGACCCCCGAAATCATCTTATAAAAATTAGCTGACCAAGAAATACTTTCAGACAAGATCAAACGTCTAGCAATACAATTTTTTATAAAACAAATGTCCAACCAGTCCTTTTCATCTTTGGTTGATAGTCACAATGAGATGGATCGTTTTTGAGCGACAAAGATAAAGAAATCATTCATAACACTTTCCAACAACTTGATTGCGTACCGGATCATATAATTACTATACCACTCCATTTACAATATAACCCAAATTTATGCAATATTTTTTTTAATGAATTCATGTTCCAGAACAAAGGTTTACCAATCCCGATTATTACTGCAGCTTTCAATGAGTGTTTACAGAATCACTTTAAAAATCATTTTATTATAGCTACAGATGGCACGAAATCTGAAAATTCCACCTCAATTGCAGGTGTTTCTAGCATTCAAAAATTTCTTTACAGAATTCATACATTAAATTCAGTATTCACTGCCGAAGCCTTGGCAGTCTGCCAAGCGGTGGACGATCTTTCAATCCCAGAAAAGCACAATATTATTATTTCGGATAGCTATTCGGTTCTGTTAGTACTTAAAAATGTCACTTTTCACTCTCCTAAGGTCATCCAAAGACTCGCCTCAAAAATTTATATCAGGACAAAACTAAATCAAGAAATAGTTCTTTTGTGGACATTCCGGAATTTCTTTAACGAAGAGGCTGATTATCTGACGAGGAAGGTCTCGGCATCTACACCATTTCTAGAGTGGATTTCTCCTGAAGATATTTTTTCTACAACGAAAAAAATCTCTAGACAAAGCGCATACGAAAACTACCTAAAAAGTAAATATCAACCATTATTGGATGAATTTCCCGACATTAAACTGAAGTGATAAAAGTCATGGGATAGCGGTATGCAAATATACAGATGGCAGTAGTATCGCAGCGAAAAAGTTATAAATGCGCAGTTCGTTTTCCAGAGCTTTCATTTGTGTTCAAGTTATTCATGTGAACAGGTTTTTCGTGATTTATGGCGGCACGACGAGAATTAACAGACTTTGAACGTGGAATGTTAGTTGGAGCTAGACGCATGGGTCATTCCATTGCGGATATCGTTAGTGAATTCAACATTCCGAGATCCACAGTATCAAGAGTGTGCCGAGAGTATGAAATTTCAGGCATCACAACCCATCATGGACAGCGCAGTGGGCGACCACCTGCGCTTAACGACCGAGACCGCCGACGTCTGTGTAGAATGGTCAATGTTAATAGACACGCAACACTTCGTCAAATAACTGCAGGAATCAATGTGGGACGTACGAGGGACGTGTCCGATAGGACTGTGCGGCGAAATTTGTATTCCTTGGGTTAAGACAGCAGAAGACCGACTCGAGTGCCTTTACTGACAGCACGACATCTCCTGCAGCGACTCTCCTGGGCTCGTGAGCATATCGACTGGTCCCTAGACCAGTGGAAAACCGTGGCGTGGTCAGATGAGTCACGATTTCAGTTGTTACGAGCTGATGGTAGAGTTCGAGTGTGGCGCAGACCCCACGAAGCCATGGACCCAAACTGTCAGCAAGGCACTGTTCAAGCTGGTGGTGGCTGCATAATGGTGTGGGCTGTTTTTACATGGCATAGACTCGGTCCTCTGGGGCAACTGAACCGATCATTGACTGGAAATGGTTATGTTCAGCTGCTTGCAGATCACTTGCAGCCATTCATGGACTTCACGTACCCACACAACGATGGGATTTTTATGGATGACAATGCGCCATGTCACCGGGCCAGAACTGTTCGCGATTGGTTTGAAGAACATTCCGGACAATTCCAGCGCATGATCTGGCCACCTAGATCGCTCGATATGAATCCCATCGAGCATTTATGGGACATCATCGAAAGGTCCGTTCGTGCCCAAACTCCTGCACCATCCACACTTTCCCAATTATGGACGTCTATGCAGACAGCATGGCTCAATATTCCTGCAGAGGACTTCCAACGACTTGTAGACTCCATGACACGTCGAGTTGTTGCACTTCGCCGGGCAAAAGGAGGACCGACACGATATTAACAGTCATCCCATGACTTTTGTCACTTCAGTGTATATCCATCTCAAAATGGACAGAGAACAGAATGCAAGATAAAATCATTGCCTGTATAATCAGCAAAACCATCATCACTCCAGGACTTCTTCATAAATACAATCTTACAGATAACCCTTTGTGCAACAAATGTGGAAAGATAAACGATATATCTCATATCCTTCTCAAATGTCAAAAATATTCAACGAACAGAATGGTGTTATCTTACAAGCTGCAAATAGATGATCCTGATATTTACTATGATGTTCTCTTATCCCATGTTTTGGCCAACAAAAAACATCTGCTCATCTTTCTGCAATCTCTCAAGTACTTTGATATTTCTTAAGTAGCAAAAACGGACTCTCTGTGTGTGTGCACGCATCCTTTTTTTTCACTCCAGCAGGTGGTGCTTCCTCTGTGCATTTTGGAATACAGGAATGTTAATTTGGAGAACTTTTAATCGCTGCTTTGTGGCAACCAGGGGATTATAACCTTTGTCGCTCCATATCCCAAAATATTTACATTCAAGATTCAAGATTCAGTTAAACAGCCAACTGAAGAGTCTTCCCAAACCTTTCTCGCATACTCTCTAAAAAAGGTGTTATTTCAGAAAAAGCCTTGCATGCATGGAATTAACATACGATATGACGAAATATTACGCTTCGGCTTGAATTTAGAATTTTTATTGAATCTTTCTTCTTATCCATGGTGCGTGTTTTGGCGATTAATATCTGGCATCTGATTGGTCATATCATATCAAGAATTTATTTCATAAATTTTGCAAAAATGTTCAAATAAAAAAGTTGATAAAAAAGCTACACTTCTAGGCAATCAGTTAACTATAGTATAAATGTATATGTAAAAACAGTTTAGAAAAAAAATTCTAACTATTTCAGTAAGAATATCAAGGAACAGTATTTGGAAGCATTTATATATGCATAAAAGTTTTCCTCAAAAACTCCTTGGGAAATTCCTCTAAAAGAAGTACAAGTTGAAATCAAGGAATTTTTCCAAGCTGTAATTCTAGAGATCGATGCTGCAATTTGCTGTTCGGTCGTTTTGTTTACGCATCATCTATCAGGTGCTTCGATTCGAAACCCAAGGTACAACTGTTGTGTTAAATCAAATTTGAAAGAAAAAAAAATTGTAAATGAGTCAGTGGGAATAGATGAAAGTACAATTCAAATTCATCGGAAAAGATGCAAGTGTGCATTGCGAGATTTCTTAAGGAGTGTATGTTGAAGATAATGTTTTTTAACCTTACATTAATACTATTGTTTTTGCATTAAGGTATCCGACTACCTTCGAAGGAAAAGTTTTGAAAAATTGGATACTTAAAAAATTATTTAAACTATGGTTTTTAGATGTATTGTCAATTATAATGCAAAATACAATAAATACAAAGGAATTATTTGGAAATATTATATATTTTTCGGAATAGGGAAAATTTTAGTAAATATTAATGAAATTTAACCAAAACGGCTAACACTCTACACAAAATGGTAATGCAGCAATTCAATTTTTTTCTACTCAAGTTATAAAGTATAATGATGAATGAAAAGAACAAAAATCTCTGAAAAAAAGGTTTGGGTAAAAATAGATGCATGTATACATTTTTTTCATAAATTTATAACTTAATTTTTCTAAAAACACCTATAAATGAAAAAGTATTTCATCAACAATAAAACTTTTGGTTCATTTCACTGCGAATATTATTTAAAACATACGAGGGGATTATTATATAAATACCTCGATTAGTTTTGGGCATACCATGCTAACGGTGGAGAATTTGTATGAAAAATAAATTTTTGAGCAAATTGAAGTTAAAAACACATTTTAACTGGATAATATATAAATATGATATGATATGATAGTATATATGATATAGTATAATATGTATATATATATAGTATATAGTATAATATATACAGTATATAGTATAATATGATAGTTCGAGCTTTTTTTTCCTAGAAACTATAAACCGTTTTGGAAAAAGGAAAGTCTGAACTGCAAGAAATAATAAAAAAAATCATTCGCCAATGTGTTTGATAACCTGTGTTTTTAACGTAGTTGGATACCTTAAAAAGACAGGAAAATAGATGAATATTTTACGATTTTTGAACAAATAACAGCAAAAATCCTTGGATTTCTTTCTAAACATTAAAATGAAAATCAGCAGAAATGGCCTTCAAACTGGTTTTTTTGCGTTTTGTGGTTTTTCCTGTACAATCTATGTTAATGGTATTATCCCCCACCCCATGTAAACCCAGCATAAAAATTGACTCAACTTTCTACTGAATCTCGTGATGGTCATGTCTTGAACAAAGTCATGAACGTCACGAATGGTTCAGAGCCCTCTAATGAATCTTTTTTTTTTTTTTTAATTCTAAAGTGAAGAAAGCATAGTGTGCTTTTTGGAGATCTTTTTAATATCAAAATTTAAATAAGGTACAAAAAGTTCGACAATAATGCATATGAAACTGCAAGGTATTTTGATAAATATCCAAGTTTCGCATCAGAAATATTTTTAAAATTACATCTGTCAGCTTGTTCGTTTATCTATAAACAGATTGACTAAATATTACTTTGAGCTAGATGGATGAAATACGGCATATGGTTTTATCCATATTTGTAAGATATCTATAGAATTCTGAATGATATCCGCTCTTATTGTAGGAAGTCTACATGCCCGAATATAAATTAACGTAACAACTAGATAAATAAGAGAGTTAAATAGATAAAATTTGGTATACAGATTTAGCATCTAAAGTGTAAGTATTTAAGAAAATTTGAAACCAAATTCAATATTGAATGGACCTTCAGCTGTATGTGCTTTCACATGGATGTGAAAGTGGTAACTAAAAATTAACCCTTTAAAGGTGGTTGATCTTGACGAAAGTATACTAGGTAATGGGGATCAAACGTAGTACTACAACTCCCGCCTCTAATGTGTTAATACAGTGATTTTAAATGTATAGAATTCGGAGTGTTTTTTTTTTTACTACAGTTGTAATTAGATGTTAAATTTTCATTCAAATTCGTCGGAGTGAAAATTCCTAAGGACTCATCTGTTGTTTTGGGGATTAGAACGTGATTATTCGATTGTTTATGACGCCATTTTCATATACTATAGATAATAATTTTTTAAAAAAATGCTATGACTAATAATTACCATTCCCATTTTAACTAACTAATCGCTTTGATCGTAGCATTCATGTCATCAAAATGTCTATAGGAAAACGTTATTCGATAATAATCACGCTGAATTGGGTTTTCTTTTATGCAATAGCAGATAAATAACACTTTCCAAGTCTCAAATCACACGGAAATTTTTTTTATAACAAGTAATAACAATTTTTTTAAAAAAAATCAATTCCTACGTTAATCAATAAAAAAAGTTTATATTAGATACTTTTTGTTAAAAAATTACCAAAAAAATTATTAAGTATCAAAAAATGATTGATTTTCTCCAGAACTGAACTCGCATTGTTCACCTTCATGAGAAGAATACTGAAGTCCTTGCATTTTACCGATTGTGCTACTGCCAGTTGATTTCAAATTTCTTTACAAATTTGCTAAAAAAACTCTATTTAAAGTATTAAAAATTAATTAAATTTATGAATGAATTAATATTTGAAAAAAAAAAGAACTGAGTTAAAAAGGCTGTTCCACTACAAGTTTAAAAAAAAGGTTTTTTTAACTTGAGTAGATGCATAAAAAGTATTTTATTAAAGATTTAATATTTGAACGAGATATATATAGGGCGAGTATGAACTAATAGTTGGAACTGAAAAAAATCTACTAATTACATGTTAAGATATGATAAATACGTTAAAATAGTATTAAATTTATCAAAATCCGATATATATTTTATTCAATAAAATAATTTCGATCTTAAAATCCCATTAAATTTTCTTCTAGTTCTTATAAAGAGAATTTAAAAAAATTTCTATTAAAGATGATTTCTTTATTTCAAAAAGATATCATTCCTATCACGTAACAATGCTGGAACTCCAACCTTGGAAATCCCTTTTGAACTGATTAGAATTAAAGATTCATTCACAAAACAACTAAAGTAATACGAACATTTAGAGAATAAAAAGAATTAGAGATAAGTGGCTAGACGAATCTCCTGTAAGAACTAACATTCTTTAGGACATGATTTTTCTTAAGAATGGAATACTTTTCTTGAAAAAAAAAACTATATCCTTTATATTCCTTTGAAAAAATTTGTGAAGCGATAGAAGTAATAATTGCCTTTACTCCTTCGTGACTAATTACGCAGAGTATGAACATCAATTTCTTTGAGTAATAACCAAAAAATCTGTAATGATCGTAATTTTTTGAGACATTTCTATTAAGTTTAATGACTCGAGATAAAAAAATTCATAGAAAGATATAGCTAATACAATACCAAAAGATAATAAAGATAAAAAAATATAGCTAATATAATAATAAATAAAAGAAAATCAGAGTGATTACTAGATATTATTAGAAATGTTACGACATTATAAGGAATTTATAAGGTAATTATTCTATTAATTAAGACATTATAAGAAATCTATAAAGTGATTGTTACAGATATTAAGACATTATAAGAAATCTATAGGGTGATTGTTACAAATATAAGAAATCTGTAAGTTGATTGTTGTAAATATTAATTTCTTATATTTGTATGAGAAATCTATAAGGTGATTACTGAAGCTTTTTACATATATTGAGATATTATTAGGAATCTTTAGGGTGATTACTGAAGATAGTTAAAAATTGGGTTAGAACTGAAGATTAAATTCTATACCGTGATCATATAGTCGCTATATTGTATAGAGTGATTACTGAAGATTGTTACAAAGATTATGGCATCATAAGGGAATTATAGGATGATTGCTAAATATTGTTACTAGTATTATTACATTATAAGAATTTGCAAGGGAATTATTATTGTTACAAATAATTTGGCATTATTAGGAATCTACAGGGAGATTACTAAATATTTTTGTAAAATAGAGATATCATTAGGAATATATCATGCTATTACTAAATATTTTTACAAATATTGATACATTATAAGGAATTAATAGGATGATTACTAAATATTGTTACAGATATATTAATCTTATAAGGAATCTATAAAATGATTACCAAATGTTGTTACAAATATTGTGATATTATAAGGAATTTAATAGATGATTATAAAATTTTGTTAAAAATATTGCGACATTATAAGGACTGTATAGAATAATTACTAAATGTTGTTACAAATGTTGAGACATTATATGGAAATTATAGTGTAATCACTGAACATTGTTTCAAGTATTGTTTTACTTTACTCAAATAAAATAGGAAATAATAATTGCAACAAAATGATAATTAAATGATTATTGATGACTAAAGATATTTTTTACATTAGTATCCTTATCCTGCCATGTCACGAGCCTATGCAGCTGCAGCTCTGATTCGGGCAAAGAAGTCAGCCGATGATGCGATGGACTTCTAGTACACTACACCTTTTAGCTACACTTTGGGCAACTCAGAGAAAGAAATCTGAGCAGGACAAACCGGGACATCTGGGAGGCCAAGATATTGCCCCTAAGATATTGTTGTACGTTAAAATACATTTTGATTGGTATTAGCAATAAATAATATAAATAAGGAATTTAATATTGCGAAAAAAATCGCGAACTTTGCATTATTCATGCTCTTAAGTCCAATATTTAAAGACCGGATAAAATCAGAACTTTTTTTAGCTCGACAATACTAAACAATAATATTTATATACAAGACATTTTTCCCCACGGCCAATCCAGCTATTCGGAAAGGCAGCATCCAAGTAGTTTCGTACATTCCTGGAAAAATGAGTTGTTGTTCCGTCTTGCTGTACCCGTATGAGGCGTCAGCCATTTGCTGGTACATATTGCATTTTCTGGTAAATCAAGCAACACTTACTAGGGACAGATGAAGAACTTTTATTCTTCTAGGGGTCTGATAACAGATAAGACCCAATTAAGCAATCGTGGATCATTCCTTCCCACACATTCACGGAGCGTCTTTGCTGTCTACCACTAGAAAGCGTACCATGGGGATTTACTGCAGTCCATACATGATTGCTGCGCATGTTAAATACACCATCACACACGAATATGGCTTCATCTGTGAGCAGGACAAGAACCTCAAGCGGCCCGACGTTTGCTTTCCGACATCACACTGTAAGGTGAAAATTGTTTGTTTTGGAGAGTTCTATCACCCCTTATAGTTTTGAAACACTCTATATAAGATAATTATAATTACTCAGGTTTAATGCTAAACAATCTAGGGAAATAGAATAGATATGAAAATATATAACCCATTTAATTGGAAATAAGTACTCCCAGCAAACCAGCTAGTCGCTACAAGCAACTAGTAAATAAATGTGGGCCGAATGTATACTAATATTGTTGACGAATTTAGTAGGCAAATTTACAATATTTGATCTTACATCTCAAATACATAAAAGTCTTAATCTAAAAGAGATCAAGAATTTAAAAGTTTGTTCAGAAATATCCATAAAGCTGAGTTGAATATGGGAAATAACTTATGACATTTCAATATTTTTTAATGGTAAATAGTTTTCAATTGGAAAATATTATTATGTCAACAATTTTTCTATTGAACCGATTCAGAAATTGCCGAATGTTTCGCATATTTTTAATATGTTTCAAGGTAATGACACCTAGAACTTTTCTTTGGCTGTGAGAGAAAAGAAAATTCACAATTTAATTTACGTTAATTTTCATATAAATTTCACATCAAATTACTTTATAATAATACTTAATATTATGCAATTTTGAATAAATTATAAACAGCATCGTTTGGCCCCGTAGTATTCTTAAAATATGATTTGATTCTATTAAATATTTAATTCATTTTAAAAGTTTATCATTAATAAAATAGTTTACGTTTTTGTTAGTCTTTGAAAATTAAAAGGCGATAATAATAATAATAAAATGTAAGGCAGACGATTTGTTGTATCATTAATTTCGGTTTACATTGTACATTATACACTTTTTTATATTGAAAATTTATTTAGCGTATATCTCAGATTGGTATAGCTTTTTCTCTTATTCGGCATTGGTCTAAAGGCATTATAGCATTTAAAGTAAGGTAATGTTTTTTTTTATTTTATTGTTCAATACTCTCAGCGAAAAATGCAAAATCTTTTACAGTTTACATTACTTTCATCCGCTGATGAACGATTATTAGGGTGAACATCCTGTTTCCCTCTTTATTTCTATTTTTCTCTATTTTTACTTCTGATTTAAGAGTTTATTTTCACAGAGTTATTTGAATCGTTTTTTATTTATCATTTTTTTCGCTTGTGTTTATATTTATTCTCTCCTCTTCTTATATGTTACATAGACTTTTTCTTTCCAGTTTACTTTCGGCTTTCACTTTTTATTTATTTATATTGATTATGTGATATTTTGTATATATATATACAATAATTTCTCAAAAACTCATATTTAGAAGTTTCAAATAAGGGGGGGGGGGTGACTCTCCTATAAAGAAAAAGTATGCAATTTCTAAACAGGGATCTATTTTACATTTCTTTTTGTCCGTTTCCAAGATAAAAAAGTAATAAAAATGAAAACTTTTCCTCCATCAAGTCCATGAGAAATAAAGGTTTGAATCGAAAGTTTACTTTTGCGAAAATATGAAGCTTCCCAACAATTCAACTCGACACGGATGTTGACGGAGTGGATTCCTAGCTTTTTGTGACTGATTACTTCTTCGAGAGTTACTCAAGCAAAGTCGAGGAAAACTGTTTTCGATTTCTGCTGTTGTAAGGCCTAAGAAGATCTATATCATCTGCTTCACGTTTTATTTTTCAACAAGACTTTTGGGCTCGCTTTTAAAAGTACCGACAAACACCATTCCAATTTATAATTTTTGTCCAAAATTAGTCAAAAAAATTACAAACTTTTTGAATCAAATATTATATTTCAGAAATCTAATACTAATTTACATTCTGAAAAAAAGAAATTGTATAGACTATAAATGAAAGGGCAAATGAAAAATTATCTTTGAAAATTTTAAATTTAATAAAATGTAATCTAAATAAACTTTGATAATGCTACTTATGTTTTCACTTCTGAAGCCGAGATTTTATTCATTTTATATTAAATCAAAATTTAAATATAAAATGATCATTGAGACAACTAATTAAATCAAAAACCTCAAACAACACATTACATAATTATTATATATATATTACATAGTAACAAACAACAAATTATATAAAAAACAAATTATTTTTAAGCTGTCAAGATTAAATAGGTATTAAAAAATAAAATAAAATATTATTCATCATTGAAATATTTATTTAAAAAGTTTAAAGCGTCGAAAGCAATTTTAATTATTAAGTAATTGATCAACTCTAATCAGAAAAATAGAGTCAATTTAAAAGAAATATAAAAAAAAAAATGTTCCTAATATAATGTGTTGCCTAAGTGTCTTGGCACTATCTGAGAAAGAATAATGAAAAATTTCTATTTTTCTTCCTTATAACTATGCTTCGCTGAACCGCATTTTAAAGGCATTCTAATCTTACAACTTGGCATTTTACATTTATTTATCTTTTGCCGCCTCATTAACTCACATATCTATAAATTCCAATAAATCGGAGTTTATTTATTATCAACCATTTCACCTACCTTGAAACTAAAAGAAAAAATACAAAATGATCCCATCATCACATGTTGTCCCAGGGCACCCAAGTCCCTCGTTGGTAACCGCTGAGCAAAGTAAATAATTATTTAAAATTTTTCAGAATTTTATTCCTCATACGCACGCTTCTTTGAAATGCATTTTAAAGACATTCTGATCTCACTGTCTGACATTTTACTGTTATTTATCGCTTTGTCTCCTCATTAATTCACATTTTTCAAAACCCTAGTAAATCATTATTTGTTTATTATTAACCTCATATCATCTATCTGGAAGTGGAAAGAAGAAATACAAAATGTTACTATTATTATATTTTGTTTTGGGGGCACCCAAGTCCCCTATTGGTTCCCTCTGGGTAAACCGAAGAACTATGACAAATTTAAGATTTTTATTCCTTATACACATGTATACATTTTAAAGGCATTCTGATCTTAGTGCTTGACGTTTTACAGTTATTTATGTATTTGACTCCTCATTAATTCACATATATGTACACCTCAGTAATCACAGTTTATGTAGTATTAACCTCATTTCATTTATATTGTTGAAAGATGATATGCAGAATGATCCCTTTATTAAATGTTGTTCAGGGGAACCAAATCTCCCTTCTGGGAAAAACGAAAAATGATGGCATAGTTGAAATTTTTATTCCTTGTGCGTATGTGCCTATTTGAATCAAATTTTAAAGATATTTTGGTCTTACAGCATGGCGTTTTACAATCATTTATCTATTATCTCCACATTAATTCGCATATCTCTAAATCCCAATAAATTATTGTTTGTTCATTAATATCATTTCATATATCTTGAATTTGAATGAAGTATACAGAAAGATACTATTATCATCAGTTTTCCAGGGGACCTCAAACTCCCAGTTGTTCCCCTTAGGAAAAAATGAAGAATTTTGACAATTTTAAGATTTTTATTCCTCATACATATGAATCACATTTTAAAGATATTCTGATTTCACAGCTTGACGTTTTATAATTATTTATCTATTTCCTCCTAATTCATTCCCATATCTATAAATCCTAGTAAATCGCACTTTGTTATTAACCTAATTGCATCTATATTGAAGTTGAATGCTGTAATAAAGAATGATACCATTATTACATGTTGCCCATTGGTCCCCAAATTCCTCATTGAAATTCCTTATTGGCTCCCAAATTCCTTCAGAGAAATCGAAGAATTATTTTTTAAAAATTTTGTTCTAGAAGGATATAGTCTGGTTGTTAGGCCGTTGCTCTTTTGCCCGTTAGGTCGAGAGTTTGATCATGCGAGCCGAAGATTCCCCTTGTATATTGGTGACTGACGCCCGTATAAATCTGTCGTGGTCACAAAGTCCTCCATGTCGAGAGTAATATCACTCGGGGTACTGGTTCAGTGGTGATCGTTCTCTGATTCAGATCTAAATTACGATCTGAGGATGAAAATGTATGAATGAAGTCCGGCTCATAAAAAGGGTTATGACGCTTGAGTGGCGAATTCATAGTCTTAGCTCTAGATGGCACTACTGACGGTATCAGCATAATTTGATGAGTTCGTAATAGCGCGCTTGTCCAAAAAAAAACCAGATTTATTCTTCTTACATGGTCCTCTTTGAATCGCATTTAAAAAATATTTTGGTCTTACAGTCTGGCATTTTACAATTATTTATCTTTAGCCTCCTCAATAATTCACATATCTCTCAACCTCAGAAAATCACAGGTTATTTATTATTAACCTCATTTCCAGCGAAGCAGAAATTATTTCGCAGTTAGTTGATTCTTGACGAAGAAATTAATGAGCTCATTTCTTTTTGCTCAGTTTTATTTATTAAAGTCAGGCTTTATAAAAAAATATCAGATGCACTTCTTTTTGCATGTCCCAAGTTCATCAGGCGAAAAATCATGCCATTGAGGATAATTCCTGGATTTTCAGAAGATAAACGCCACCAAATCCTTTCCATGAGAATGAGTTATAAATAAATTCTCATGATTAGGTGACAGTTTTTGCATATTTAGTGGAAGACACCCAGATATATATCAGATAAAGGAGTTTAAATTACAGTAAAAGCTCTTTATTCGCGGGGTATATGTTCCATAAATATGCCCCGGATACAGAAACCGGGAATACAGAATGGTAATTTACATTTGATTATAAGGGATACGGTACTAGGTGACAAAATAAAAACTATATAAAAATCAATTTAATTGAAGTTTGTGAACATTTTGATTCATTTTCTTAAGGCTTAGGCAATTGTGTGAAGAATTTTATAATTTTCTCATGCTTGGCAGTTTTGTAAAGATCTTTCAATCAGACTGATACGCAGCAGTCGCATTAGCAAATTACCTCTTAAAAATAAGACTTCGTTCCATAGACGTTCATAAAGAAATCGCAAAGTTCATTTGCCATTCTTAAACCTTCACTAAGAATTTTCAAATGAAATGTAACGTTTCCAGTGCTTGTTGAAGCCTCTTCCTCAATGGGTTGTGAATTTAACATTTCCTTCATTCATATCAGGATTACATTCCATATTATCCAATATGATTTTGAAGGTTCGTCTAATGTAATAGAGCTTAAAGGCCTGGATTATTTCTTGGTCCAAAGGTTGAAGCAAAGCCGTCGTGTTGGGAGGTAAAAATCTCACTTTTATATTTGGATGCATAGTTCCAAGTTTGCTTGGATGACCTGGTGCATTGTCCAAAACTAGGAGGGCTTTAAAGTCTAAATTCTGTTTTTTTAAAAAAATAAGTTTTCAACTTCAGAAACAAAACAATTCCGGAACCAGTTACAAAAAATAGCGCTTGTAACCAACGCTTTCTTATGAGCACGCCAAACATTGGCAGGTTGAATAAAGAAACCGCGAATAAAAAATTTTTTAGCCTCGAATATAGGAATTGGGTCACATTTTTTTAATCCGCGAATAGTGAAACTGCGAATGAAGGAAGCGCGAATAAGGAGCTTTTACTGTATAAAAGAATTCTCCTATAAATGTTCAATAAATATTAATTCAAGTGAATAAAGAATCCATTTTATGTTTGTAAGGGTAATAATTTATGATAATATTATGTAATATGTAGGAGATTTGAGTTTGCTTGAATAAACTTTGCTTTAATTTCATTCTCTAGCTGTACTTTTTAATTACCAAGTTTCAGATGAAAAATTCTCTATTCGATGTTCCATAGAGGATTATGTTATTTGTTTGAGAGCAATGCTCGTATCATGAGACTTTATTCTCTTGATTAAAATGGTTGGTTTATTCGAACAACGTTTAAACAAAATCTTGTTAATTACGTTTATAATTAATCCCAAGGGACAAAATTCAAATGTTATTTGAGTTTGAGTTTTCGGAAAGCTACAATGAAAGTTTGTAGCAATCAAGCATTGAAAATGTATTATTTTTGCTTCATTAAAATAATCATATTTTGTTTAAATTTGATGAATATTTTATAGATCCGCGCAGAAATTATTTGGTTCAAAACTGCGCAATTTATGAATTCTAAGGTCATTAAAGGTTGAAGATTCCATCTAACAAAAATCAAAGAATTATTTCAATGTCCACGGTCTTTTTTGATTGCGCTCTAAAACATTTTCTGTGAGCAATTTTTTATATTCTCATATACGTAGTATGTAGAGAAAGTATTGTAATTTTTAAACAAATTCACATTTGAGATTTTAATGAATCTGTTCATTTTAGATCTTCCTGTTATCTAAAAACGCATGTGTAGAAAATATCCATTTATCTTTGTGACAAAGATAATTCATAAAGTATTGGAACTAAACTAGTGAAATTTGGTATATGGTCTTTACACCTAATGTGTAGATTTCTGTCAAATTTTGAGTAAAATATACTCTGACAATATCCGTTTGTCAGGTTATTCGAATATAAGTTAGCATGATACCTACAAAACGAAGAAGTTAGATAGATAGAATTCAGTACACAGATTTAGCATTTGTAGTCACGCTTGTCAGATTCTCAGCTAATCCGACTATACATTAATCGTCTATCTGGTAGTCTGTACTTTCAGAAACATATAAACGCGATAGTTTGAAAATACAGTGAGTTAAATATAATAAATGTGGTATGGGAATTAGTGACTGCAAGTGGGATTTATTAGCAAATTTCCGTTTCAATCAATCGGAAAAATGCTTCTAAAATGCAGATTCAATTTCTGGATGTTATTATCTACACTCCAGGGCGGCTCAATCCAGGGTTTTTAATCGCCAAAAAACTCGCCAAGAGTGACAGAATAATTTCAGTAAAAATGATAAGTGTAACCGCAACTGTTTTCCTCTGCCTTCTATCGATCACTGCCATGAACAATCAGTCCATGTTTTGGAAGCGAGCGTAAAGCATGATGTAGTCCCCGAGTATTATTTTAATGCATATTTGTTAAATGTTATTGTCCTAAATAGTTTTGTCCCCGTGTAAAGCATGTCCTTTAATGTCATTAAATGTATTTTTAACCAAATTGGCATGATTTATTGATTTTAATTATCTACCCTGACAGAATTCAAATTTTGGCCCCTTTCGGGCACATAAGTGCACGTTTTTTGAGTTTAATGTTTCACGACTAATGTATGCTAACGCAATGCAATGCGTTTCCTGGAGAAATCCCTTTTTTAATGAGTATGCGAGAAAATTTTGGGGATAACCACTCCTCCAGATTTTACCGTAAATAGGTGGTTTAACAAGTGAGAAGGTCATGTTTTTTTTTTGTATCTTCAAGCAATTGTATACTACATATCAATAAAACAATATTGCCGCCTTGAAATGAAACATCGCCGAGTCTGCATAACCGAATAGTTATGACACTGGACTCATTGTCAGGAGATCAAGTGTTCAAATCCCTGTAGACCTAAAATTTGTTTAAGAATTTTCAATTGATTTGTTTTCCCTTTATGTCGTGTTCCAGAAGATTCTGGACCTTTCTTTAATTTACCAGATAAGTGCTCTGGATTTTTCTTACTGTCTCCAGAAAGGTATTTTGGAACTTTCCCTTCTTGTATAAAAGCTGAAGATCTTTCAGTCACGGTGTTCTTAGTTCAGTTTAGTTATGTAAACGTACTGTTTAAAACAACACAAGGGTTATTTTGGAACGGACCTCGTCATTTTGAACCACAGTCAGATGACGAGGACGACACCTGAACTGGCACCCCCTCTCCCTACCACACCAGCGGGATGACATTTGGTCTGAGGATTTAACGTGCAAGAGATCCCCTCAAGCGACGATTCTTCGGTGGAATCGAGTCTCGAACCTCAAACCTCCGGTTCCGAAACCGAGACCTTACCACCAGGCCACCGCGGCCCCGTTCTTAGTTCAGAGCTGAATTAATAAATTTATTTAACTCTACTTCTTGTGTTTTCTTGAGTTCTATCTACGTGACAATATTCCATTTTTCAAAACTAATATCTTTCTAATTTCTGATTCGAGCTTCATTGCCATTATAATTAGTGATACGGATATTTTTAACTTTGCATAGTTTCATCTCTTAATTTAAAGTAATTTATCGCTAAATTTTAATGTCTATAAAACAAAGAAATTAATGACTTTTACAATTTAATTCAAGATTCATGCATAATTAATGAGTAAAGATGAACATTCTTTTTTTTCGAATTTTTCTATGATGTACAAATGTTGTATAAAATTATTTTAGATGCTAATAAAATGAAAGTATTTTCTCAAGGACAACTAATAATATTATTCATTATTTCTCCATTTTGTTAATAAAGCTATATCTTGAGGGGAAATTACTAGTGGAATTATGCATGAAGTTATTCGTTCACTGTAAGGAATTTCACTGAATCGATTTTTGGTACCAATTTCTTATAATGGCTTTGATAAATTTCTTTTAAGGGCAAAGGCGTTTCACTTGTTATATTTGTTAATGAATTTCTATAAATAGTACGCTTTTGATGATGCGTAATTTCATGGTAATGTAATGCATCAAAGTATCTTATTAAATCATAGCTCGTGTTGTTGAATTTTCACCTTTCATTCGATGGAATATACAATGAGAAAGTATTGGAACCGTCAAATTGTTCGAACTAGAATTCAAAAAGTTGATGCATATGAAGAAAGACTTTTCAAAAAAATGTTTCCGGGGAACTGCACTCAATATTTTAAAATTGATATTTTTCTAACTTGGCACAGATTGCATGGCTCAGTAGTAGAATGCCATGTTCTGAAAGCGACAGTTCGTATCTGACTGCAGACAAGCTGGCTAAAAATTGTTCTGTTGTTGATTTACTTTCTGGTGTTTCGCGTTTGTTCCTGAATGTTCTTATAATATCTGTATCTTTCTAAATCTAGAATATTCAAGGCAGTTCGTCTTGCTTATAAAAGCAGATGCAAGTTTTAGTTTCTTGAATAAAGTCTCGAGTGAAGGTTAAAGAGTGACTTTAGTTAACACTCGGTTAATCGACGATAACTTTATCTACATGACAAAATGACAATATCTTCTGCACTACTAATAAGAAACAGAAGAATTTGAGATAGAGAGATAGTAAGAAATGCAGATAAGCGAAACATGAAAAAGTCTGTTAGATTGGATAGTTTTACAACCTCTTGTATTTAATGCACAATGCAGAAATATCTTGAAAATAAAATTTTTATCATGTGAGAACCTGATGCTGTTTTGGTTTTTGGTTTTTGAAATCCTAATATGTACGGGCAGAAAATCGGTGATTAATCACTTTTGAGGGATAAATTTGTCTCTTTTACGCTTATAAGAAAGTTTTTCCAATTTCGTGATATATTCAACAAAAAAATGCAAACTTGACAAGCACACACACACACATATATATAGCATCACTTTTCTAATACTCAACGAATGCAATAGTCAAGTGATCGTTTCAAATTAGTTTAAACCTTTAATTTTGTTTTAAAAAATACATTAAGATAAAATTTGTGTGCAAACGATTTGAAAAAAAGAAAAAAAAAAAAAAGAGGCATCGCTTTCTAAATATTGAAGCGTCATGCGTATTCGGATAGTAACTTGATTACTTAAAACAGGTTTAAACTGGTATTTCAAGGCGAAAAAAAATATTCTGGTCTCCAGAAAAAAATAACTTTAATACTCAATTGATTTTGAGATGGTCAAAAACCAAACCTTTTCGAAATGTTGGTAATTTCAAAATATGAGGCATTTGACTTTAAAAAAAAATAATTTTCTCCCATAACTTGAAATTCGTTGTCACAAAATTCAATTTATAAAAAAATTTATTAGAATTTCAGAAACTACGTTTCATTATTCAATGACTATTTGGAAAATTTTATCAGTTTTTCAATCATTTCATTTCTTTCATAAGCGAATGAAACTGGAAATTTTAACCATCTTCAAGTAATATTTTATAGCCTTTAATCAATTTCCTTATTTTGAAAGGATAGAAATTTCGAATGATATGGATTTTTTATAAAAACGAATAATTCATTCTTGATTCTATATGCGTATAAATGTTTCAACATGCTTTTAAGTGAAAAACGATCTGAAATATAGCGAAAAAACCATTTTCCTTGGAAAACGTGAACAGAATATCAACATTCAGTGTGGGCATTACAACATTCGACTTTTGAAAATTCCACGTTTTGTGTTTTTATATCCATTAAGTCAAATTCTTCGAAAGTACAAGATTCAACTGCTTCAAGAAATCATATTTTAAAACCAATAAAAGAAACCCAAATCAAATAAATGTAAAGGGAAGTAGAATTGAATTTCAAGTCATCCGAAAATAGTAACAATATTTCTTCCTAAAAAAATTGTTTTATTTTAGACTCACACGAGAGACATTTATCCAGAATTGTTTTAGGGTATAAATTTGGTTGATTTTTTGCTAATTACATTGATTTTTTTTTCATATAAGTGATGTAGAGAAAGTATAGTAATCGCCAAAAAATTTTCCCTCGTGATTTTGACAATTCTGCACGTTTTAGACCTCCATGAATTCAAAAAATACATTTTTGGAAAATGTTCGTCTGTCTTCGACAAAGATAATTCAATTCCGCTTTGAGATAGATGGTTGACGTTTGTTATACATTCTTTATAACGAATTTATCAAATTTTACAACTTTTGAGCAAGATCTATACAGAGAAAGTCTATCTGTCCAGTTTTTCGAATATAAATTAACTCTATAACTACAAAATGAAGGGGTCTAGATACTAAATGTAGATAAATAGCTTAGGTAAGCCATACTACTGACTCTCCGTCCCGCTCGTAGGCACTCGAAAATAAATACTGAATGAACAGGTTACCGCTTCATCAACACTGGCAGGAACTGTGGTTGAATCCTAAAGGCCATCATCGGCCACAGTACAACCCTCCCCGTAGGAAGTAGGTATCGTCATCGATGAGAGGAGTCAGATCCCCTAACTTTATTGTATCTACAGGGTTAGCGAAACCCAACCACCATACTGGAAGCATTTCATCCCCAATTACGAGGTGCCCCCCTCCAGGGTCAAATAGCATAAATAAAAAAAATGTGCACAAAAAATAATATTTTTAGATTTCAACTGCGCAAGCAAAAAAAACAAAGACTGTCTACTTGATCAACATGGGTTCGGTTGATTGGTTTGATTATAGTATTTTATTCGCGCAAGAGCCATTCTTGCCTAAACTGCGTTTTGATTTATAACGAAAGTGCAGAAACAGTTTTAATTAAAAACGATAAAGCTCTAAAAATGTTAAAACTTATATAATGCAAATATAAACCAAGTTATAAAATGTATTAAATGCTCATAAAAATCAATTGATATTAAAAAGTTAAAAGTAATAGGATGGTGTTTCTCAACAATCAAGTTAAAAGAAGTTCAATTAAAATGATAATACCGATGATGATTAAAAGATATTCAACAAAAATGTGTTTCGCATTAAAATACACATGACACATGCGACAAATTGGTCCTCTATCACCAAAAATTAGATGTAGGTGAGTGAAATGAATATGATTTATACGGAATGAAAGGGAGCAAAATTCTAAAGAGAGAGTGATTTATGATTTCTTAAGCATCTGAATTTATATTTTTGCCCCACAATCCATGATGTCAAATGAAATTATCCAGAAGACGTTTTTAGATCATTATATTTGGATAAATAGCCCAGGGTGGGCCTGTGCCTTTCTCTGAAATATGTTCCACCGTATTCTATTTTTGACCCTTGTTCGCAAGTTTCTTTCCTGGATAGTCAGGAAGTTTGTCACCACTGACTACATCCATCTCATTTTAGGTCTGTCCCTTTTTCTACTAGTTGGAGGTTTAAGTGAGAGAATTTTTTAAAATTTCGAATCATCATCCATAAAAAATATATGAGCCACCCAATTCAGTGATTTATTTTTACGAACTTTATAACATATGTCCTTCTATAGATTTTATATAGTTCAAAGTTATATCTTTTTCTCCAAACATTGTTTTCTTTCCCACCAAGAACGACTCGCAGAATGTTTCTTTCTAAAATGGTCATTTTATTTTCTCCAGCTTTGGTTAGAGTCCAGGTTTTGGAGCCATAGGTATAATTAAAGTTTTATATAGTAAAATTTTGTATTTCTTGATTGTAGTAAAGATTTAAAAACTGGTTTTAGTCTGTAAAAGGTGTCATTTGCATTCATTAGAAGACCTTAACTATGACATGGTCCTCAGTAACTATAGAAAAAAAAACTTTGTACAACCTGAAATTTAAGTGAACCAATTTATAGATGGCAATTATGGGAGATCTCATTATTAGTAACGGCATATATTTGGTCTTTTCGCTGTTTATGATAAGTCCCATGCTGTTAGCAGCATGCTATAAAGACCGAAGAGCATCTTTTAATGCGGAAACAATTCTTGAAATGATAAATTTCTAGATCTTAGTTCTTAATCAGAGCCATGTTTCGTCATCAAGAACTAGTCTTCTGACAATCATTCAAGGTCCATTAAAAATTCCTGCACATCTCTGTTTTTTTATAATAATACTAACATGACAAAAAAGTTGTACAACAAATCCGTAACAATGTAATACGATTGTTAAATATTTAACGATAGCCCGATTTTCCTTTTAATTAACAGGATTTTGATGAATAATGACATAAATTTCTAAATATTTACATCCTTAGTATTGATCTCCAATGTATCCCATAAATTTGCTTAAAGATAAATGATCAATAATGATCAGAAACGCCAAAAATTGATTAGATATATAATGAAACTCTAATTCAGCATAAATTAAATTATTCTAATTTCTCCCAGTTGCATTCTCTTCATTCATTTGCTGGACATTCACCATTGTTTTCTCCAATATTTACATTTAAATGCATCCCATGATATCAAATATGTTTATTATATTTAATCCACTGATTAAGATAAATCTATCATACATTAATTCCCTTAAAGTACGATTTCATGGAATATTATCAGTAATACACAAATCATTTATCATAATTCTGCTTGATAAATAACCGAGCGAGTGAGAGAAATGGTATTTGGCTAACGATTTGTAATGATTAAAGAGTAATGTTCGTTTAACGAAGTAAGCGTTGAAGTTTGTTAATGGGGAATTCAGTATGGTCATAACAACTGGTTATGAGTTAAAGGATATTTAATGAAAGGAATTTTGCATGCGTTAAAATTAAGTTGATAATTATATTTTACCTGAAAAATAAAATAATATTTGAAAAATTGAAATTTTCTATCGCAAAATCCCAAGTTATCATGTGAGTACAATATTATTTTTTAAGTCATTATTTGTATGAATTAATTTAAGTCCTTAACCAGTTAAAACCTATCTCTCTCTGTGTGTATAAATTGTTATGAACCTGTGGTTTTGCTTTGACGCGCTAATACTGTCATCGTAAGGAAGACAGATTTACAGTAATCTGTATTGAATAGTGAATGGGTGTGACGCCAGAGGTCCCAGGGCTTGGCGACGAATTTGGCGACAAAATGGAAAGTACCCGAAAGATCGAGAGTTTTCCTGATCCGTCCATTAGGAACCGAGATACGCCTAGAATGTTCCTGATTGGTCCAGAAGGTTTAGCCCCGTCTTCCGTCACTATATAAAGCAGTCAGTCTGCGTAGTGGAATCAATCAATCGAGAAGACCTGAATAGAGAGGTCTTGAAAGCTGAACGAAGTACGAAGGCTGTCGACCGTGTAGATCTAAATAGAGAAGTCTTGAACTAAGGAGTCCTGAACGGAGGACTGTTGTGTGGCATATACTGACGATGCCTGCGTCGTGTGTTGTAGCCTGTTGTGTCGTCGTAGGGAACGGAGCTGTCCTGAACTGAGGAGTAGTCCCGTAGTATTAAGTTGTGATTCGGCAGCGAAGGCAAGAAGAGACAAAGGAAAAGTTTCAGCCTCTTCCGGAGAGACCTACGTGAGTGTAGACAGAATACCTTAAAGATTCCCTCTGTTGCTGAATCCTGTCTGGCCGTTTTGTGAGCTGTGGTCGTTGTCATTACAGAATTTCTGCCTGTGAACTACTGTCTGCAGTAGAGTTCTGCTGTGTGCTGTTTTGTGAGTTCGTCTCGGCTGTATATCGTTGTCTATTGTAAATATTTGTCCTCTTTGTGCTGTTCTGTCTTCGTCCTGTAAATAAATGTCTGTGCTGTGTCGTCTACTAAAGGACTGATCATTGTTCATCATAATCTTCTCACACCATACACACCCACTATACAGGTAAAAGAACCAGACGGATTAGGATAGGAAAATCCGTAACAATATATATATATTTATTTATCAGATAAATATAGCAATTTGAAATAGTTTTTAGAAATGTAAAAATATAAAACTGTCTTCATATTGAAGATATAAACATGAATTAAATGAACCAAATGAGCATCTTATGAATATGAACAACTTTTGTACTTAATGTTAGATAATGCCAGCTCATAAGTTCAGGGCTAAAAAGTGATTTTCTCTCTCTAATTGTGTTTGTTTTTAACATCATAAATTTATGTTGCCAGATGATAACTTAGATGTAAAGAAATCTACCGTTGCCTAGTGACTTGCCAAGAGGAAATTTTAAAAAATTGAAGCCTTCTAAAAAAGTACAAAATTTAATTATGTTTGATTTACATCTATTTGAAATCAAACATGTATAAAATTATAGAATTTTCAAAAATTTATAGACATGGTAAATAAAAAAATAATATAATAATATAAAATAATATAATGAGACATCAATATTCTGAGTTTCGTCTGAAAGTGTATAATATATAAGCATACAATAAAACTACTTAAATATATCATCAAAAAGCTAACTATTGATTAAAATCAGATATTCACTTTGTTGTATGAAGTCATTTTAGTATGATAAACTTTAATTTCCACAAAGAACTGTTTAATTTCTTTTATGACAAAATTCTTGACATGAAAAATCACATTTATTTGAAAGTGAAACTTTTCCCGTTAAGCAGCACCACGAGAATTTCGAAAAATCTTTTTAGCTAATTAAAAGTAGACTCATCCGTCAAATTAAGCGAATGCAAAAGTTTGGAGAATAAAAAGAACTGAACTAAAATAGTAAAACGAATTTTCCAATAAGAATGATTACTTTTTGGAACTATGACAAGAAGAATTTTCTTTAGAATTCTTTTATATTATTCTTAAAAGAAGAATATACTTTTTTATTATTTCGTAAAAATGTAAAAAGTTACTGGAACTTATAATTGCAATTATTCCTTCTTATCTAATTTCAGAGAACATTACCATCAATTTCTTTTTATGTCAATTAAGAAATCTAGGAACATCATTTATTCTTAAGAAACTTTTCGACTTAACATTTAATGGCTCAAAATAATAGAAGTGTAAATTTATAGAAAATGTTTTCATCATGAAAAAAATATAACGCATATTTTTTAAAAAAAAAATACAAATTTTAAAAAATGAAATCATTTCTGCAATCGCTGTCTGTATCAAATAAGTGATGAGGAGAAAAATATTTTCTTTTGGAAAATTATTATTAAATTATTTTTTAATTTAAATAAATTTAAGAAGTATTTTTCTTCTCTATTTAAGAATAATATTAATTTCTACCAATAAAAGATGAACAAGAAATTTACTCAAAAACAATTGCATTGCATCAACAGTTTTGTCTAAAAATTGCATGTAACAAGGATTATGTATATATTTATAAATAAACTTAAAGTGTTAATTCTTTTCATTATATTTATTCCAAATTAATCATAAGTTATATAATAACATATTATAATGTGCAAGTTATATAAATAATACCTATGTATTCCATTTTAAAACGAATTTAAACAGATAAATTAAAACCAAATTCGTAGTCAGTACTTTAACTATCAGAAAAGGGATTTAGTAATACAATTTAATTTATTTTGAGAAGTCCAAAGAATAAAAACTGAAGAAAGAGAATGTAGCTTTGAGTGGAAAAACTATACACGTTTATTTTGAAGTTATTTTCAACTTCTTTTAAAATAACCTAACTTAAATTTATTCTCCCTTCAAGAAAACCATAAGAAATAACGGTCTAGGATACGAGAGATGGCTTTAGGGAAATGCATGGGCTTTCTGCAACTCAACTCAACTCGACTCTGATAGTGAGTGGGTGGAGATTACCGGCATTTGCGATTGATTACTTTTTCCAAGAATGGATCAAACGATGTCAGTCAGTTTCCGAATTTTGCGTGTACAAACTCCACAGAAGCATTAGTACACCAGTTTGGAAGTTTATTCTAAAGAACTCTGTTTTATATTGAACTGCTGAGATCCTTAGATATACTTAACATAAATTTAAATTTAATTCTTGAAACTTCGTATGTGCTTAATCATCGAGTTGAGCAAAGGATTATTTATTCGACATTTTTCATGGCGCTATATTATAAATTGACATTTTGTTGCACCATTATAAATTTACATTTTTGTGCTATATTATAAAATTACATACTAAATTAGAAATACAATTATAGTTGCATCGCACTTACAACGCACAGATCCGAGGTTCGATCCTCGGGTCGGACAAGATCGACTCAGCCCTTCGTCCCTTTAGTGGGTCTATAAACTAAGAATCAAGCTTTCTTGAGGTTAACTAAACACTGGGTGTTAACCATGTTAGGCTGACAACCCAATCAGAATATACGCCTAGCATCCCTAGGCCCTCTGTCAAGAAAACAGATTCTGTTCGTCAGTGGATTCTGGGATGACCCCATATCGAAGATTCCATCTCATTAAGGGGTGAGACGCGGAATGATTTTCCGATATCCACCTTTGACTTTGGATTTCCACCATTAGATACTTTTGGGAGCTTTAGTTTTCCACGTGTATGCAGGGCCTTCCCTTTTGGGGATGAGGCTTGTGCTATGCACCCAGGGCCCGTGATTGAGGGGGACCCACCATGATTAAGAATTAAAACAGTTTTCTGAACAGTAATAATGTCACACATACCAAAGTCTACAAGCTTGTTTCCATGTGGTTGACTGAACATCGATTGACGCCTTTATGAGGCAAAGGTCGCAGTGATATCTATAAAAAGGCGGGAAATATTCATTTATGAATATTGAAATTTCCAACATGCATGGTAAGACAGATCGGCATGCCCGGCGCCCAGAAATCGAGACTGAATCTGGGTTTGAATGGACTTTCAAATCATCAGCTATCTACTTATGTCTATATCTAATGTGATATTTTTTTCAACCCGTTGCATTTTCAGTTACTAAATATAATAAATGCTGAACCTTCTTTCAGCAAATTGAAATTAAATAAAGGATTATCTTCGGCCAAGAATATGGATATAAAGCGTAAACACCTTTTTTGTACTAAGTATCGAAAAAGAAATTGGAAAAATTGTAATTTTCCTAGAATAATTAAGAGCAAAAACAAAATCATGCGCATTAAATACATATGCAAATGCTTAGAGTTTTTTCCCCCTAAGAATTATGGTCTCAAATGGTTTCTTACACCCGGACCCTTCAAAGAGAAGGCCGGCACTGCGTGTATGTGAGTGTTGGGTTATTTCTGATAGCATTTTATTTCAACTCAAAAATTCTTATGGGCATGGGTAACCAAAAGTGGTAAAAAAGCTTTCTGGAATAGTTTTAAAAGGAAAATTTTGCATAATGTCTTTAAATACTGTGACCAAGAAGCAGAAAACATGAATATTGAGAAAAAATTTTAATAACACATTAAAAAGATCGTTATTATTTTGTGAAAAAGTGTTACCAAATTTTAAGAACAGAATTTTTTCATTTATTTTTTTAATGTTTAGGCCCCTTACATTAAATAAAAATTCTCTGAAATAATTTACTGTGAATTAGTACCTATTTTCTTCTGTATTATTAATTACCTGTAATATTTACGTCACATAAAACCATGAGTCTTCATTGTTAAATGTAAACCCCTCCTCCTTGCATGTTTCCTCTCACCCCTATTTTGTCGAATTAAACCCATCCTAACGCATGCGCAAAAGTGCGGAGGGCTGCACAATACGTTGTCAAATAGTATGGGCATTATAGACCGTGGTCCACATAGGATGCAGTGCAACTGAGATTTAGTAGTTTATTTTATGAAACTATCCCTTATATATTTGAAAAAAAAAACTAAGAATGATATTTTAGACATATTACGAATATGGTATGAAGAATTTTGAAAAACATATTTCTATTTTGTATATTAAAAAACAGATTTTTTCAATCATTTCCTATTTTATTGCTTCTAATTTTTCTGCTAGTTTTTTCTAGTATGGTATAATGTATAGATAGAATAGAAATTCGTGGGATCAATTAAAATACAGCAGTTTATATATTAGACACTAGCAATTTTTGTCGACCTGTCAGTTCAATAGTATTAAAGATCGTTAGAATTTTTAATTAAATCTGTTTAAACTTCGGATTTTGATAGTTACATAATTAAGTCATACTAAATTAAATAATGAAAAATCATATAGTTAAATCCTACTTCATTAAAAATCGAAACTTAATTGATGGGTTAAAACATTAACGTTATTAAATAGATAATTTTTTTAGTTTTAACTTGATGCAAAAATTAATTTTGTTCTGTAATATTTTTGGGAGTTATTGCAGAAAAAGTGCTGACATTTTGCTTAATTTTTAATTAGTTAAAAAATTTAAAAAAATCGCTCCGTGGTGTATATTTTCTGTAGAGCGCCAACACAAGGACACACACCCAGACACGCAAACACACACATAAACAAATACACGCACACAAACAAAATAGTACACACACAAACAAACAATTACATACACACACAAACAAACAAATACATACACACACAAACAAACAAATACACACATACACACACAGACAAACAAATACACTCACACACATACACACACAAACAAACAAATGCACATACAAACAAACAAATACACACACACAAACAAACAAATACACACACATGAACAAACAAATACATACACACACACAAACAAATACACACACACAAACAAACAAATACATACACACACACAAACAAACAAATACGCACACACAAACAAACAAATACATACACACACAAACAAACAAATACACTCACACACATACACATGCAAACAAACAAATACACTCACACACATACACATGCAAACAAACAAATGCACATACAAACAAACAAATACACACACACAAACAAACAAATACACACACACACACACACACACACACATTCAACTTTATTATAAGTATAGATAAGAAATTTTTTGAACGTTATTAGTTTCAAATCAATACAAATATATGTTAGAAGTTTCAAACGGGCAGTTATTCATAATTTAAACTCATACGACGTGGACAGTTACAAAAAACGCTTTGGAAATACATAATTTTGCACCAATTTTTACTCAGATACTTTACAATTTAGACAAAATGTTATTAATAAGATTCTTAGATATTAATAAGATCTGAGAACCTGCAAAAGTAAAAATATAATCAAAAAAAAGAAATACGGTAGAAATTTAGTTTTTATTGTTCACCCAATTTAGAGTTTCCCATATATTTTATATATTGTTTATTTTATTTTCTAGAATCTTAAGTACTGAAGCTTTCTTATCTTAAAAAGCGTCATCAATTATCAGAATTTTTATCACCCAGTAAATTATGGTTTAATGTTTCTACTGTATTCTCAACACCGCTGAAATAATTCCAACTTTATGAAAAACTTGATGCGGAAATGGATGATCCCACTTTTCTCTGTTATCAAAGAAGTTTTTTGTGAAAAAAGAACAAGACTTTTGGATAAATTAATGTTTTCAAGTTCCTGAAGCTTAAATAACAAAAGGACATCATTATTCTTGGATTAAAAGTAAAACATTGATCGCTGAATAAAATGTATCATAAGCCGATTAAAATAATTAATTCAGATTTATTTTATGCCTTAACACAGGTCTAAACCTTAATACCAAGTCTAAAAGATCGGGGAAAGAAGGGTGCAGTAGCTTCTGAAAGTATGGATCATTGGACACCAGAGGGCGATTTCCGACTTTAGATCATATGAAAATGACACTCTATTTTTATAAGGGCTCTTTCACATACCTCACAGATGATAGAACAAAGGGTAAAGAACAAGCTTGGCTGAACCAGAATTTGAACTTGGGAAGCCATGATGAAGGAGAATGCTATTCACAGTGCTATCACTAATCAGTATGCCAGTTTATGTCATGTCTCTAACCATCGCGGGACTGTTCTGTCCATCTTAAAAAAGGCGTGAAGTGAAGGGTGGAAGAACAGTTACACTGGGGTAGAAACCATTATTGATATTAAGAAGTCTGGACGCGAAGAGTGCGAGTGATTTGTAGGAGTTCTGAGGAGAACTCTGAGTATTCCTGGGACCACGGTGGCTTAGTGGTAAGGTCTAGGCTTCGGAACCGGAGGGTTGCAGGTTCGAGACTCTATTCTACCGAAGAATTGTCGTGTAAAGGGGTCTCTTGCACGTTAAATCTGTCAGGCCAAACGTCCTCCCGCTGTTGTAGTGTGACGTGGGCAGGGGGGTGCCAACTCAGGTGTCGCTCTTGTCACCTGACCGTGGTTCAGAATGACGTGGTCCATCTCAAAATAGTTTTAGTATTGCTTTACAACGGGACGTTAATATATAACTAAACTAAACTGAGTATTCCTGTCTGGCATGTGCAATTATTATAGTTTATTTGTTGCAAATTCTTTATGAAACTACTGTACGATCTCCATAGTAATGTGCAATCACAATTATTATGCCACTTTTCCTCAAATGTCCGGAGTTAACTTTTTCAAGATCTGTTCATTATAGTGCATATCACACCATTTACAAATGCAGGCATAATTCTGATTATTTTTAATCGAGTAAGCTTAAAGTGTGGGGAATTATAGAAATCATTAGATCGAGCGCACGAGATTAAATATTTTGCCGCTAACGGAGAGAGCGCGGGATGCCTATTTGCACCAGTTTCACATCAACACCGAAAAAGGTTGTTTACAAAAAATATCACAAGAGCATTCTCCCCACATTGCAAACATATTTACTGAGTTCAATATTCATTTATACATATGAATCTTATACTATAATACGAGGAATGGTTGCCAAGTCGAAAATCGCCCCAGAATTAATAAACTCCGGTAAACTTGGGGGTCTGGGGATTTTGGCCACGAGGAATCGATTGGCGCCGGTTTTGAAGCGCTACGATCCAGCAGTTCGGAGTTACAGATAGGATATTTTCAAATTTTATTAGTTCGCCATTATGGCTAATAGGTTTCAAGCGGTAACGTGCTGCCATCTATAGCCAATATGGCGAACTAATAAAGTTTCCAGAAGATGATCCGGAACTGATCTCGAAATGGATGATCCATAACCCGTGTGGTGATATGAACCCAAGCGCTCCGTGCATGGTCAGCAAACATGGAAGAGACCAGTGCAGATGGGGATTTCCAATGGAATATCAAGACATGACATCGCTGGTGGACGGTGAAAAGCCGAGGTTTAACCGGTTATCTTTTCACCAATGGTTTCACAAATTTTCTTATGGCATGTATTGTTTTGATAAATCACAATTGAAAATTTAAATCTTCGAGTTAGCTTCGATACCTGTTTTCTCCGAGCGGAGCTCGGTCACCCGCTGGTAAGTATAGAAAGAATAAAAAGAAACAAATTAATTAACTAAAAACAATTAGTGAAACTAATTAAATCATGAACAAAGTAATATACTAATTCTAAATGTAAAGCCTTCATAGCAAAGCATACAAATACAACAATATAACCTTTCATTGTTTTGGCTCCTCTACCTCGGTGCTTCAATATAGAAATTCAAATCAATATCACAGAAAAAAATGGTCTATTAAATGTCCCTCAGGAAGATCTCCAATTTTTTGTCTTGATAAATTACTTCTAAATCTACAACATACTATACAATTTAAGGCACATTTCTTAATTAATCGGTATTTTCTTTAATACTGTGACACAAGAATTAATCTTAAAAAGAAAATAAATATTATAATGTTTAAATTGTTCTTCCTTAAATAGTCCCTAAAATTTGTGTTCAAATGTAAAATTTTTGTACCACAGAGCACTGAGGTGTAAAATTTAATCATCTTCGGTAGCTTCATTAATTCATAGACTTTTGCAATCCTCTGAATGACTAGTTATCCTTTCTTTTTCACTTCCAACAAGGTTTAAATTATTCTAACGCTAACTGATATTTAGTGACGGGATTAATCACCTTAGCATTTTCTTTTTATATATTAAAAACAAAACTTTAACACCAAGATATAAATGAGAATTTCTAATATAATAGAGTTGCCTTTCATATCAATTGCTAATTTGTGCACTTTAAAATAATCCCTGGATTAAAAATGGCGGAATTCTCTAAATCTTTCATGAGAATGAATTGCATTATAATGAAGTTGCGCTTTCCATTTATTTAAAGAGGGATTTTCATATTTTGAAAATGCAGGCGTAAATCCGCACAAAAGGAGTCAAAAAGAAAGTTGATTGCATTCTAATAATATTTCATGTATCTAAAACTTCTTGAATAAAGAATCCGAAGTGTATTTGGAGGTGCAATAATTTAAGATAATTATATGCAGTTCGTTTAGAAATTGAATTTTTGAATCAAGTCTAGGAATTCTCACATTATATTATCCGAATAAAGTGGTTTTGAATGCAAATTCTTGTCTTTCTATCGATTACCAGATTATATTACTTCTTTTATACAAACAATCATAATTTTTTAAACATTTCCAGAGTGTTGAAATACGATTTTTATTTCTCTAATTCTGTTTATTTATTTTTTAAGAATAAAAAATAATATAAAACAAACAAATAAATAAATAATTAAATCCATTTGTAAATCCATTTATGGGGAATCTACTTAATTTATTCAAGAAATACCTTGTAAAAATGTTTAATCAACGAATCGAACTGTGAGAGTTATTGATAAAAGTTGCTAACCTAAACAAATAGTTTTTATTAAAATATCACTGTGTTTCTCCTGCTTTGAAAGTCGCATGTTCAGAAATCCTTCTGATAAATTTAAAAGTCAAAAAGCACTGTTAACAAGATTTTCCAAATTAAAATAAGATTTTTAAGACAAGGGATAAAATGTTATAGACATTTTCCCTCATTACTCGGTTTTTCGTGTATGTGTTCGTTGTTTTCAACTTGTACATAGACAGGCCTGCTTTTCTGTGATGAAATAAAACATTGTAAAAGCATCAAAAGTCTTTTCAATGTCTTCGAATTTCAATCTACTTCCAAAATTTTCAATTTTTACACTCACACACACTCATACACACACACGTACACGCTCACACATGTAAGCACGCACACATATAGTATGTGTGTAAACGTAACGCCACGAAAAGCTGGTGCCACAAATGTGTGAAATTTTGCATTTGGATTGCGGAGAAAGAGACACTTGGATTGCGGACCGTGGCATCTTGAAACTCCACTCTGGTAGAAGTTCTTACTTAACACCCTGATAGCGTCTTGTGGTGTTTTTTTTTTTTTTTTCGAATTCTCTTCCCAAGAACGTTTTTTCAAGAAAAACCTTCTACTGGTGATAATAGCAACTATTTAGCTTAT
>JAPMOQ010010593.1:3479243-3510436 GCA_026543055.1 Argiope trifasciata | reverse complement strand
TACAACGGTAAGATATGTTTTGTACTGAATATACAACGGTAAGATATATTGTTTTGCTTAATATACCATGATAAGATTTTTTCTGCCGACCGATTTACACTAAAATTTAAAGCCAAATTTCAATATTTGCATATAACGATTTTCATCGATTTAAATAATTGTTTGTGAGTTATTGTGTTTACGTGTATGAAAATACAGAGCGACAGACAATCAACTGTTTGAAGAATGAGGTTGAATCTTTTATAGGTGATTATATTTTAAATACTAAATATGTGTACCAAATCCTGTTGACTTAGTTCTTTACGTTTAGAATTTATGCTCATTAAAACTCGAAAAAGGAAACTGACAGACTTCTCAGGAATGAAATTCATCCAAATTTGTTTGAAATCAACAAATTTTGATTAGATACAAAATGCCAAATTTCATCCGTTATATCAAAGTACTTTTGAGTATCGTGCTAAGAGACAGGCATAATTCCAATGAACGCATTTTTCGTAGGTCTGAAACTTGCAGATTCCTCAAAATCTCTAGTTTCATTTTTTGTTTTTGTTTTTATAATACTTTTTATACTTCGTAACCATAAGGTAAGAGTCACCAATTGGCAGAAGGCCACATCATAGCTGCCGAATGTTTAACTGAACAGAGTTAAATTACAAGCTTGTGGAACATTGCATTTATCCTACCTGTTGAGACACTAAATAGGACTCGGGCCGTGGTGTCATGTAAGAAAGTCTCGGCTGGGGAACTGTAGGGTTTCAAGTTCGAGACCCGATTCCACCAAAAAACTGTCTTATATGGGTACCTGGTTCACGTTAAATCTATCAGGTCAAACGTCCTCTTGCTCTTGTGGTGTAGAATGGAGGAGGATGCCAGCTCGGATGTCGTCCTAGTCATCTGATCCCGGTTCAAAATTAAGAGGTCCGTCTCAAAATAGTCCTAGTGTTGAAACCGGATGTAAATATAATTAAACTAAATCTATGACTCAGCCATGAGCAATGACAAAAATTTTTAGTCACTGAGTCATCAGATGTACAGCTCCGTCTTCCATCTCTGTTTTTTTTAAAATTCATTTCCTATCTTGTTTTGTCGTTTTTTATAATTTTTCGGCTCTCTTTAATTACTCCCAAAGTAAAAAAAAAAAAGAAAAAAAGAGCATAAGCAAAAACCGAAATTCAAAAATTGATTTCAAGAAGTGCCGCGTACTAAATGGTTTAATTGCTTAGACTACAAGATAACATTGAACTTAATTTTTAATGTGGAAGGCACAAAATACAAGACAAGGTAACAAATAAAAATGATATTATCAAATGATTTAGTTTTGCTTTTAAATTCGAGAGTCAGCACATTTATTAAACCATATTACTAACTCTCCGTCTCACCCGAAGGCGCTCGGAAATAAATGCTGTACGACCGAAGCCCTACAACAGCTACCATGGCAGGAACCGTGATTAAGTTCTAAGGACCATCACCGCCCCCGGCACAGCCATCCTCGTTGGAAATATCTCCCGTCATCGACGGGAGGAATCAAATTCCCTACTTTTAGTGTATCCACCGGGTTGGCGTAATTCAGCCACCATGCCGCAAGCATCTCATCCTCAATTACGAGGTGTCCCCAGAGGATTCAACAGATATATTAAGAAAGAAAAGGACAATCTGTCATATTTAAATTCCCCTAAAATACGAGAATTGCATGAAAGTGATTTTTATAATGGAGTCAAAGAATTCTCACTATATACATGGCAAATCTGCCGTATTGATTTAATTTCAGAGTCCTTCGTGTATCTTTTAGTTAAAAAAAAGTGAAGTCACTGAAGGATAAGAGAATTTCTCTATTAAAATTTATAGCTTTAAATGCATTCATAATATCTTGAAAATATTTTAGGTTATTGATGGCTATGAACATTCAGAACTTCGTTATTTGTTTTGTTTTCAAATTATAAAAGAACATAAACTTCTATGTCAATATCTATCTTGACTTTGTTCACTTTGCACCCATAGAATATATGGTTTTAATACAGGATGGTTACAATAATTTTCCTTCATTAGAAAAAAAATTATAATCTGCCATGTGACTGCTCCGATATATTTTAAAGATATTTATGAAATTTTTAATAAAACCGCTTAAGTTAGTAAGTTTCATTGTGAGCACTTCCTGTAGATCAAAGAAGTTGGTTCAAGTTGGTATTCTCGCTAAATACTGCCAGATTTCGGCTGTCATACTAGATACAACATATGATTCTAATTTTGAGTTTTAAATCAATATTTCAAATTGTGTCAACTTTATCCTTGTGTAAACTCAAAAACTGACATTGAATAATAAATGCCGTTTTCAATCCATAGAATCAAAGATCACTTTAAAATTTTCCTTCATTGGTGCACGGACGAACACACACACGCAATTTTTCAGAAGAATATTTAGATTTTTGAAAGAATATGACGCCTATATCCGCTCATAACAAAATTGATTTCTATACATTAAAATCTACTTAAAACAAAATCTATTTCTATGATTAAAATCTATACATAACAAAATCGATTTCTATAATTAAAATCTATACATGACAATACCGATTTTTATACATTAAAATCTATACATAATCTACACTAACGGGAAAATCTATACAAAATTTGTTATACATGTGTAAAATCAACTCAAAGCAAAGTTGATTTCTATAATTAAAATCTATACAGAATAAAATCGATTTATACAGTTAAAATCTATACATAACAAAATAGATTTCTATGCATAACAAAACTGATTTCTATACATTAAAATATTCTCAAAACAAAATAGATTTCTATGATTAAAATCTGTCTATAACGAGAACGATTTCTATGCATTAAAATATATTCAAAAGAAAATCGATTTATATACATTAAAATCTATACATAACAAAATTGATTTCTATACATGTATAAAATCTACTCAAAACAAAATCGGTTTCTATACATGTATAAAATCTACTCAAAATAAAATTGATTTCTATAATTAAAATCTATTCATAACAAAATTTATTTCTATAATTAAAATTTATACATAACAAACTCTATTTATACTACTCTTAGCAAAATCGATTTCTGTTCATTAAAATCTGTACGTAACAAAATCGATTTCTATACATTTAAATCGATTTAAAATAACATTGATTTCTATACATTAAAATTTATTCAAAAGAATATCTATTTCTATACATTTAAGTCTGCAACTGGTTAAATTAATGCCATATTCATTGGGGGCACAGGATGGCGTTATATTATGTTATATAGATTGAAATCTCCACATAACAAGATCAATTTCTATACATTAAAATATATGTGCAAAACAATATCATTTCTGTATAGTAAAAATCTTTGTATAAAAATGGATGCAGTAAATCAAACTTTATACAATATTATCTGAAATAACAGCAAAACTTTAAAAATAAATCGTCGTCAAAATCCAAAGATTAGTGTTAAAGTAAAACTAAATTCTTGCAGGCTGGCTATTAAATAAGAAAACTTAAACTACTCTGCCCACAAAAGTTTAACAAAGAATTACTCTTTTTAATTTCTGTTGAGAGACCATTTGGATCTCGCTAAAGAACTTCGAAACTAATAAAATTTCCTCCAAAAGATTTTAATGAAGTTAAAATGAGACGATTACAGACACGGCGGGTGAAAAATCTAGTTTCGGTTCGTGTCGGTAGAGGGCAGTAAATCAAGATTCTGGCACTTAACCCCACGATAGAAAGTAATTAAGAACTTCTTTTGATTCTTTCGTTCTGTCATTTGGTGAGATTAATGTTCTAGAATACAAACTCAATTTCTCTAGTGTATGGAGTTCGAATCTGGGACACGTTCGCGTTTCTTATCCTTTGTTTTATGTCTATTATATTTGCGTGTTCTATAAGTTTCTTTTTTATGTCTGATATGAAATGAATATACCATATTAACTGTTTCAGATATTATTTATTTTGTTATTTAAGAACCCTTTTGTTTTATTACTTTGTGGGAAGGTGAGATGTGCTCGGAATAGAGCTCGGGACCTTTGGGTCTGAAGCCCGGTAACATAACACAGGACAAAAAAATTGCTCATTCCCGTAGATGTTATCTGGCTTATTAAGATATCACCACAGACTCACCCTCCTCTGAGTTGACGAACGACATGCATTGTTGTTGAGTGATGGTGAATTGGTGCGTTGAATGAGTGGTTGCTGTGTGTAGCTGTTGTGTCTAATGCGCAGTACCCATCTTTGTTTGGCGAGCGGAGAGCTTTTTAGTCACGCCAAGCGTTATGGTGAGAGTGCGTAAATTGTCGCGTCAAATGAGTCTGACAGCTTTGGTTGCGGGTAGAGATGGCGCCACGACAGTTGCATGAAGGTTGAAGGTTCATTGTTCGAGGTCACCATTGTGGGAAGTGAAATGTGCTCGAAATAGAACTCGGGACCTTTGGGTCTGAAGTCCGGTAACAAAACCACAGGACAAAAGCAATTGCTCAATCCCGTAGATGTTATCTGGCTCATTAAGATATCACCACAACTTCCTTACATCTTTCAGAAAGCCTCATTATGCCTTCTTCTCAAAATTGTTGCGTTTTGGACAAGAAATAATCCACAAGGTGCACTTTTATTTTGTTGGTGGGTTAAGGTATCCGACTAAGTTCGAAGGAAAAATTATGAAAAATTCGAATTTTTAGACTATTTAAAACTATGGTTTTTAGATGTAATGTCAATTCTAATACAAAATACTACAAATACAACAAAATTATTTGAAAATATATTTTCAGAAGTAGGAAAATTTGTAATTCATATTAATGAAATTTAACGAAAACGGTTAACACTCTACACAAAAATATAATCCAGCAATTCTATACTTCTTTGTAAACAATTTATAGAATTCAATAATGAAAGATAAGAACCAAAATAAATAAAAAATGAAATGCAAAGATTTTATGGGTAGAAATATATGCATATATGCATTGTTTTTCTATAAATTCACAACTGAATTTTTCTAAAAACTCCTATAAATGTAAAAGTATTTCACCAATGATAAAACTTTTGGTCCATTTCATTGCCTATTTTATTTAAACCACACGTTGAAGTTTTTATGTGAATACCTCTATTAGTTTTTGAGATATCATGATAACGGTGGAGAATTTTTATGAAAATGAAAGTTTTGAGAAAACAGAAATTAAATGCAAATTTTAGCTGAAAAAAATGAGACTTTGGATGATAGTTTAGGCCTACCTTTTCCAGTAAAAGATTACCTATTTTGGAAAGTCTGAACTAGAAGAAATAACAATAGAAAAAAAGTCGCCAATGTAGTCGATAACCAGTGATTTTAACATAGTCGGATACCTTAAAGCGCATATGGCGAAGAGAACTTTTTAAGGAGAGAAAGAAGTAATCATCAGATGGAGCGAGATCTGGAGTGTATGCAGTATGAGGCAAAACCTCCTAATCAAACTGTAAGAGCTGCTCTTTTACGATTAATGCCATATGTGGTTTTGCGTTATCATGATGAAAAACTACGTCACGTCGGCTCATTAATTCTGGTCATTTTTTGCTATGGTAGCTTTCAATTAATTTAATTGATGACAGTATTTCATAGAATTTATTGGTTTTCCCAGAGGAAGGAGCTCGTAAAAAACTGCGCCAAACTAAGACAAATAAACAAAATGATATATTGGGGTTGTAGTAGAGTTCTGGTATGACTGAAACCAATGACATAGACGACTAATAGATAAGTTCGCACAAGCATAGCCATTCATAGCGTGATGAGAAAGACATTTTTGGGACACACTAATATTTATAGTAAAAAAAATCGTTTATAAAGAAGTTGAGATTCATGAAAATAAATCTTAACCAGAAATGTAATAAAATTTCTCTCAATTACACCAGACATTAAAAAAATATTTTTTGCAAATTTGCTGAAATTTCATTTTATATTATAGATTTTCATTATAAAAGCGAGATAGTTATATAAAATATTTTGTAAATCAAGAGCCTATGGAAATTTTGTAAATCAAGAACCTATAATTTTTTTATAAATTAAGAGCATACAGTATTTTTGTAAATTAAGAGCCTATAAAAATTTTGTAAATCAAGAGCCTGTAAAAATTTTGCAAATCATAAGCAGACAGTAATTTTTTAAATCAATAGCGTATAATAGTTTTGTTAATCAAGTATCAAACGAGATAATTTGATTAAATAAAGATAAGTAATATATAAATTTTGTGAATCAAGATTATAATTTTGTAAATCAAGTAAATATTGAAATTTTGTAAATCAAGAGCATATGGGGATTTTGTAAATCACGAGTATAATTTTTTAAATCAAGAGCGTAGAATAATTTTGTAAATTCAGAATATAATTTTCTAAATCAAGAGCATATAGTGAGTTTGTAAATCAAGAACATATAGTTAGTCAAGTTTTAATCGGAAGCTGCTTATTAAATAAAATTATAACATGTACCAACTATGTGAATTTTTTTACAAAAAATGTTGTGAGATTTTCTTATTTTAAAGTTCTACATCAGAGAATAATAGACGAAAAAGAAAGATAAACATTTAATTTGCTTGAATTTACAGAAAAAAGCAAATTAAATTCAGAGAACTCAATTTAATAAATTTTCAAAATTTAAGTCGTTTCCCTCTAAAAAATGTGTTTTACTATTAGAAGATTTTTCATGAGGGTTTTGGAGAGATTAAATGGAATTTTTAATCAAATATAGTCTAATTAAATATTGTTAGTCGGATTCACTAATTAATATTAAAATTAGCTTATGAGTTCTGAAGATTTAATTTTTAATCTTTAAAATTCTATTAAAATTTTATAAAGATTTAAATATAAACAGAAAACGAATTATAAACATTTTGAGGAACCAAATATTGCTATCAAGTATAATTTTAAAAAAAAGTTCTAAATAGTAAAAATTATCCAAACCATCCAAATTTTTATAACTCCTTATTTATATTATTTTTTTCAGTCATATATAAAAACAACCGAAATTATTATTCGAAATTAAAGAATTTATAGTGTTAATATTCAAAATAACGTGTTGTGTCTTTTTAATAAATAAATTTTCTCTTTTTTTTCCAATAAAAAATGAATTGAATATGAATAAAAAATAACGTGATAAAATTTACAGAACTCTTTATTGAAGTATGAAAATGAAATTAATTTCGACAAAAGAGCTCGAAAGAAAATGTTTTACTTTTTCAATTATACGTTAAAATTCCTTTTTAAAATGGAATTCCAAGAAATATAGTTAATTTGAATTTTACATTAAACGTGGAATAGAATCATTTTGATACTAAGAAGAATGAAGTAAAAAACTGAATAAATTTATATTTCTATGACAGCTGCATTTTCATTTTTCTTTTATGTTTATTATTTCTGAGAAATAAAAAGACGTAAAGAAAATGTTGACTATTCATAACAGTAAAGATAAATTAATAAAGTGAAATAATGTTCTATCTTAATTGCAGCTAGAGGAATAAAAAGCAGCTGTTAACTCTGTTTTTTATAAGTTTAGAATTATCTTACTGGGGAACTTTATTAAATGAAGTGGAAAAAGATTTAAAACATAAATGATGTTTGCAAAATAAACCTTTTTTTGTTTTTTTTTGGAGTCATTATAAAGGATGATTATATTTTGAAAATATATTTTATAGCCATACAAGAAAAAGAAGAATTTATTTTAAGATTCAAGGACTGAAACTCATGAATATATTTACATAAAATTGAGTTTTTGAAAGGATAGCGAAATGATAATGGCCAGATGTTTCAAGCAACTTATGCCATAAAATCGTGTTGGATTATTTACTACAATAACCAGAGATAGCGCTAGAATTTGACATAATTTGTATTTTATATGGCAATATATTTTCGAAACTCTTATGTCCTGAAATCAAGCGCATGGCGATTTTGCCAATTTGATGAAAATATTCATCTAGTATTATTATAAGTAAAACTGATAAAAGGTAACGAAGATGATATATAGTAAATAATTTCAAATATATACTCTTTTAGAATATTTCTATGAATTTGATAATTATAAAATTATGCCAAAGAAATTCATGCAATTATAGAAATAAACGTTGAAGAGTATCATATTAAATGCAATACTTACTTCATCACTCTTTTATGTTCTTTAAAATTCTGTTTTATGATCTTTATATTCTTTTTATTCTTTTTTTCTTTTATGTTCTTTAAAAAAATCGTTACAGTTAGAATTAAAATGTTAAATCAGACGATATTTAATTAAGTCAAAAAGTTACATTTAGATTTATTAAATAAAAACTTATTTCTTAAGAATCGTTTTCCATAAATCTTTTCCTTTTGACCAAACGATATTTTTTGGAGTTAAAATATTACATTTGGAATTTTAATGGATAAAATTATTTATATCTGTAACTGTACAATTTTGGTTTAATTTATTTTCCAATGGTAATAAAAGGGGAAAAAATTACATGCAGATGTAAATATAGTTGCTAAAGAAATATTATTTATTATTTACTGATCTTAAATAAAATCTAATATAATTTCAACATAATAAACTAATATTAAGCGAAAGAAACTGTATGAAGAAGAATTATTTTTGAAAACAGAGAAAAAAAAATTCCGCTTGTAATTCCAAAGTGAATAAATCGGGTTTAATTATTTATTGGAAATGTAAATAAAATAATAAATATGATGGATAGTTACTCATGGTGTCTATAGTTGCATGTTGCATTGCTAGGAAGTTTGAGAAAAATCTTGATTAAGATTATTGGAAAAGAAAATAATAGTTATTCTCATTTTTTTTAACTTGATAAAAAATTAATTTATCCATCTATCGTTTAGAAGACTTACGTTTTTTTTTTTCTTTTGCATTTTACCTTGCCGTAAATTCTGTAAACAGATTAAGGAAAAAAAATCTTTTAACTAAATAGTAATAAATATTAAAATCTTAAAATTTCAATATTGTACTGCTAGTTTTAAATAAGAATATATATCATTTCAATAAAACAAAGATAAAATAATCAGCCATAATGTTTTCCAAGAACAATATCATAACGAAATACTAATAAGTAGTAAAACTTTAGTTTCATAACTGTACTGCTAGTTTAAAAAAAGAATATATATCATTTCAATAAAAAAAAGATAAAAAAAAAACAGCCATGATGTTTTTAAGAGCAATATCATAATGTCTATATTAAATTTAAGACTCTAATACGTGACAAAATGTACACGTTTTAGATTTCAGTGATTTCTTATACAGGAATAAAAGTTTCTTCTTTTTTTACGAGGCTTGAAATTCGAGACAGACATGTATTTATCTTTTAGTTGCATCTATCTACGTGACCATCAGCTTATTTTTTATTATACTATCTTGTAGGATGTTCTTTGTAAGGCGATGTAATACAGGCTTTCAAGATAGAATACTGTCATGAACAAAACTTTCTTAGGGATATTAAAAATCTTTATAATCACGTTAAGAAGGTAAGGAACAAAAAATTATTTTCTTATATATGAAGTATATAATGAGAAAGTATTATAGAGATTTTTGGAATCTTTTCTTTTCAGAAAAATCTAACTCAAGAAATTACAGATTTTCTCTGAATCTGAAAAATGCATTTTGGGAATTACATTTATCTGTTTGTGATATAAAAACCCAAAAATGCTTTGAGTTAAACGGAGGAAATTTGGTACATGGTTTTACTCCAGATTTGTAAATTTCTATCTAATTTCGAAGGAAATCCGTTGAGAGGAAGTTTGCCCTCACAAAATATTATTTCGAGTTCAAGTGAAGGTGATGATTTCAAAATGTAAAGAAAACTATTATATTAACTTCCCATTATAAAGCAACACGAAAGCTATTTTAGGATAGATCTCTTCATTTTAAACCGTGGTCAGATGACGAAGACGATATCTGAGCTGGCACTTTCCTCTCCACACCGAACTACATCAGCGAAAGGACGTTTAACCTGACTAATTTAGCGGTCTACAGACCCCTTACAAGAAGGATATTTGAGAAATCTGGTGTTGAACTTGAAACCCTCCAGTCACGAAGCCGACACCTTATCACTAGGCCACGGCAGACCTAAATGTAGTCACAGGTTGAGCATCTAAAATGAATATTCTTATGTATATTCTTATCAGATTTTGAAATAAATCAGTCAGAAAACTGCCCTCTGTCGATCTGGACTTTTACATGCAGGCACGCCCAATAGCTCAATAACTTAAGGAAATATATAGATGTAGCTTCATGAATTCCAATTGTAGTTCTATGTCAAATTTTGATTTTAATCGGTCAACATATATCATATCGATATTAATCGCAAACGATCTTATTCTAATACTCTGGTTCGTAAATATTATTCTCAAATAACTTCAAATAATAACATATAAACACATGTACTAGAATTTTTGCTAGAAGGATTCGGACACAACATTACAAAGTTAGATATGCAAGTAAATTCATCAATTTTGTATAACAGCTGTTACATTAGTGTGAAAATTTTAAGAAAATAAGTAGTTTCACATTATACCATAAGCAATGGTAGACAACGATAGTTTGCGATCATCCAAATGAAAAGCAGACTCAAAGTATATGTAATGTGTTCGTAAATACTAATTTTATGGTGTTACAGATGATGCGGACATACATAATACGTTGGATCAACTTGCAGCACAATTCAAGAAGTAGGAGAAAGTGCATTCGTGTGCTAGCCTCTTTATACGATCAGCTCTTTACCATTTATATTATATTAATAAATTCATATCATCTGATTTTAGGAACTCACTGCATCATATTTTTTTTAAAAAAAAGGTATTATTTCTAACAGAAATTTTTAAAATAAAAGTAGAACATTTTGATTGGTTAGGAATGTCGGCAATATGGGGACTTCGTCAATGTTTTAGTTTCGAATTTTCACAAAACTTTAGAAGAGCGGGAGACAAACAATCATTGATGGCATACTTAATCACACATGTGACACAGGCTGTCGTGTGTGGGATTTCATGGACTTTCATTTCACTAATGAGAAGACATTTTTGTGACTGTAATTTGAAAAACTCGAACAGGATTTTTATCCTCGACGCATGTACAATGAAATTGTTTATTTTTTGGAATTTTTTTCTAAATTGGAGTATGGCAATGGGCATGTAGTCATTGATGACGCATCTAAAAGGTCGTAAGTTTTTAATAAAATTAAAATTTTCAATCCAGTTATTGAGATAAGGGAACTCTGCTGCTTATTTACTCATAAAAACCATACAATAAAACAGCATTTTTTAAGCATCGGTTGTGAAAATGAAGGCTGGAACAGGGCATGTCATTATTAATGAGGTATTTAGAGGCCATGACTTTTTATAAGGAAAAATCAGTCCAATGGTCGGAGTTTTTTGATTACTTCATATATAATTACAAACAGATACAGTTATTATTAGATACAAATATCAACGGCAATTACATTCATAGTGTAGATTTATTAATGATGATACAAAATGATACAATGATGATATTAAGACTATATCATTATTTTAAATTAAATAGTTTTATGACCGTATTTAAAAATCTATATAAATAAAAATGAATGCTTGTCTATGTTTTTTATGGGCTACCGTACCGCTTATCCAATTCCGATAAAACGTTGACAACATATTGCTTGCACTTACGCGAAGGTTATGGGCATAATACAATCATCTAGTATAAAAAATATTTTCATATACCTCATATATTAACCATGAATTGACCACCAAATAATTCGTTAAAATTCTTGCAAAAAATTCAAATATGAACATAATTTTGAATTTTATTTTTGTCTGCAGTTTACTGACGCTCATTCACATTTTTTTCAGCAATAATTTTATAAAAATTCAAAATATTAGGTTGTTCGGAAAGTAATTTCGTTTTTTCCTGACAAAGGATTTAATTGCATTTTTCGCACCCAATTTCATACTTAAACCGCAAAATCATTTTATGTTTTAAGAGCTGATATAGCAAGGCTTGAGTGTGAAAAAGTGCAGCTGATTCTTCGCAGTAGTTTTTGGATGGTGCCCTTTTAAATATGGAGAGCAATAAACAGCATTTTCGTCATTTTTTCTTTTTTGCTATATAAAAGGTAAAAATGCTGTCAAGCCAGAAATAAATTAGCCAATATGTGTGGAGAAGATGTGTTAACAGTACATCAGTACCAGAACTGATTTGCAAAATTTTTCCTTCAAATGAGGAGGCCAAAAAAAACCTCGATCAGTTTTTTTTACAGCAAAGACCAAAACTTTTATGAGCGTGTAATCATGTTACTACCAAAAGGTATTAGGCCAGAATGGCAAAAGGTATTAGACCAGAATGGCAATTTTATAATTTAATAAATAATTTATTCATCAAACGAAAATTTCTTTTCATTTTGACACAAAAATACGAAATGACTTTCCGAACGACCCAATATATTTAAGATTGTCGTTTCGGTTTTCGTAAAATGATCTCTTGTTCGATTCCAAACGGTGATCTCGGTCGTTTTAATAAGATATTTTTGAAAACAGTGCAAAATTTAATCAAAATATAACAGGTAATTTTAATAGCAATAAAAGAAAATGATTGTTACTGAAAGGAAAAATCATTATTAGAATTAAGTGTTAAATTTTCGAACAAATAATATAATTTATGTATTTAGATTAACCTTAATTGTCTTTAAATTAATATTTAAGTAAAAGAACGGTTCAAAGTCAAATAATCTTTCTTAACTTTTCTATTACTTTTATTGTATAAATCTTTCAACTGGCTTTTAATTTTGCTTTAAAATATTTAAAATAATCGTAATATTAAAAATATATCAAAATTATAACCGGTATTTGTTAATTCACTTTAATATTTTATAGAAAATATTTTTAAATTCACTTTAATATTTTATAACAGACATTTTGAATTACAGATATTTAATAGATAATAGATTTAATAGATATTTTTAATTTATAAAATTCAAATAATGAGAAATTATCCATAGTTCACAATCGGAATATATTACATACTTGTAAATTATTATGATATTGAAATATTTTAATTTATGCAGAAAAAAATGCGGCAAACAGAAAATACATCGTTTGTATAAATAGTGAAGCCGATTTGAAAAAATCATACTTTCGAAACTATTGCCTATACTACAATAAGTAATACATGAATTTAAAGATAAATATACCTTTTCTTCTTCAGTTTCATATGTTCGATGAGTAACCCTCTCATTACACAGGATACGTCCCATCTGCAATCCAGCTGGTTCCAAATATTTTGTAACATCATTCTGTCAATGGTTCTGAATGCTGCGCAAATTCTTTCTTTAAGTTATGGCAGTGTTTTCGGCATTGGTGATTCATTAAATATATGTCTTGTGTCAATGATTTTTTTTCTGGGGTTAGGTCAAAGATAACAGACAAAACAAAATGCCACAAAGTGTTTGGAAAAAATTGCATTACAGATTGGAACGTATGCTGTGTAACAAGAAGATCACACATCGAACATTTGCAACTTTAAAAAAAAAATGGTATATTTCACTTTAAATTCATGCATCACTTATTGTAATACGAGCAGAAGTTTCGAAAATATGATTTTTTAAAAATCAGGTCCATCTTTTGTACTTATCCTGTATTCCGTTTATCCAAAACTGATCTTTTGTTTCGTGAAATGAAAAATGCTTTTTGTTATTGTTTTTGTTAATAAAAAATGTTTTTTGTTATTATTTTTGTGAATAAAAAATGTTTTTGTTATTGTTCATGTTAATAAAACTTTTTACATATTCAATGTTTATTTAAATATTTTTAATAAAAAGTGTTTAAATGTTTATTATAATTATTAAATGTTAATTATATAGTTTTATGTACAAAAAAATGTTCTTTTATTTTAAATGATTCTTTCTTTATTTTTTATAAAAATGTTTATTATTATTATTAAATGTTAATTATATAGTTTTATGTATAAAAAATGTTATTTTATTTTAAATGTTATTTATTTATTTTAGGTTATTATTTATGTTTTTATAAAAATGCTTATTATTATTAAATGTTATTTATAAAAAATGTTTATATATTATAATGTTTATATTTGTTCAATAAAGATGTTTATGTTTATAAGGAAATTGGAAAAGATGAGAAAAAGTAAGATTCATTATTTACTTTCAGAACTCTACAGCAATACAAATTTATATTAAAAAGATTACTTTTTTTTACTTGGCAACAGTTTCCCAAAAAATAACAGTAAGGATGAAACGGATAATGGTGAAATTAATTAAAAACTTCTGAATACTTTACTCTTAAATTAATATAGCTTCCATATCTTCAAAATATTTCCAGACATTGTTCTTAGTGTTTTTCTTCTTTTAATAAAAAGTTCTCACAAAATAATCTTCCGCGTGCGATAATGGAATATATTATACATCTCGAAATCTTTTATATTTATTAATTTATACTTATTATTATGGTATTGATTAACTTCAGGTAATGAATTTTTCCTAGAATATTATTAATATAAATATTATTTCCCTGTGAAAATTTCTTTGGAATTTCTGAGAAACCGTACTAAAAGAAATTGAAATGATTTTTTTTTGGTTAGATTGCGAAATAAGTGACGTTCTTTTTTTTTTCAAGCTATTTAGTTTCTTTTTTTTTTTCTTTTTTTTTAAATCCTGACGTGGGTCTAAAATATGGTTTGAAAATCGATTGAAATTTCATTCATTTTCAATTTATTATAGAAACTTCATAATAAAATTCTTTCATTACATTTTCATTCATTTTCATTTAATACATGTTCAATAAAATTAATTTATAACATTTTCATTAATTTATTACATTTTTATTTACATTTGATTTTCATTTTTTTCGTTTAATTTATTAAATTTAATTTAATTTTAATTTTTTCATTTAATTTATTACATTTAATTTAATTTCCATTTTTTCATTTAATTTATTACATTTAATTTCATTCTCATTTTTTCATTCAATTTCCATCTAGGCACAAAGAAACTTTGGCGAATTTCGATCAACACGTAAAGTCAAGTCATTCAAGTAAAATAACTCGATATCAATGTTGTTTAAATTGTCAATAATCACAATTATTTATTATTTTCTAGTCGAGAATCTTGAAATATCGATGTTGATGGTGAAGAGAAGATTAATAAAAATACATTTTTTTAAATCGCTTGATTCTCTTTTGTGTCTTTCACGTTAGATTTTCTTTTATAAAAGGAAAAATTCGATGCTGTGCTTTTCTTGTATTTATTTCCTTTACTTGATGATATACATATTATTGTAATTGATTGTAATATAGGATGCCATGTATATGTTAGGGGAAATGCAATGTTTTTTATGTTGGGAATATGTAATATTTCCTGCGGATAATTGTATTTAGTTTATATATATATATATATATACAACTGGATCATGAATTGTTACTTAAAAAATTTATTGCATACTCTTTAATAAAGTTATTATCTTTTCCCTCACATATGCACCTATTGTGCACCTATTTTAAGAACGCGAATGATTTGTCTGGCTTTGGCGAACAATACGTAATATAAATCTTTAGCATGAATTCAACATTTTTTACTGAATCGATTGCGTATATTTGGAGATTTTATTCGCTTTAAATCTTTGGAATATTACACGAAAATGTTTGAAACGTCTTTTTTCCGATCGTTTGAAACCAAAATTTGATATTTTACTAAAATTAACATAAAAAATAATGCTAAATTTACATACAAAAATTACATACATTTAAGTCAATACAATTTATGTTATTTCGTATACATGCATTCGTAAGAACAAATCAACTGACAAAGGTATTGACAAAAATAAATTTAAAAAATATTTTATATGGGCTAAGCCTGGGAATCAAATTTCATTTAATTTACTCATAGTGATTTGTAAAAAAAGTATGTTCCAACTCAGTCGAATGAACAAATTTTCTGTGAATGCATTTTATACATAATTGGACAGAAACATGCAGATTTGGTGTTATATTCATATTTCATTCCATTAGCGTTCAAAATTCGGTTTTATATTCATGTTTCATTCCATTAGCGTCTGTTTTTTAAAATTATCATGATCACAGACAACTAGACAGGCATGATACCATAAAAGCTTTTTCAGATCAATTTCCCAAAAAGTTCTTTTCAGACACAGACAGGTCTGTCACATGGACATACGTCAAACTCTCGATTCGAAATTTCTCTGCTGATTACAGTACTTGCGCTTGATAACTTAGTCAAACTCCCGATTTCAAATTTTTCTGACGATTACAATACTTACGCTTAAAAAATTTGTATTCAAGGAAGTAAACTTTAATAACAAAGAAAAACTTCTATGGAGCAGCAAAATTATTCTTTTCTGCTTAAACATTCAGATATGGAAATCGAAGAATATCCGTGAAAGTCTCAGCCTTTGTAAAACAAATCTTTCTCCCTATGAGCAAGAGGAAAACTTGGAAGAATATTTAATTATTTCATTTGATAATATCAATATTGTTTTAAGTTAAAATTTCCTTTTCTTATATAATTTTTAAATTGATTCTTAGTTATAGCAATGAAACATATAAACATGCACATACACTACTGGTCAAAAGTATTGCAAGTTTGAGAAATTTCACGTTTTTACATTAATATATTTTCTTTATAAAAAAAAGTAAAGTAAGTAAAATTTAAATATTTTTTCATTTAAAGTGATATTTTCTAGCATAAATGCGGCGGGGAAGATTCAAGCTATTGTACCATACATTGTGAAGTAACCGCATTCTATGATTGTGTCATAGTTTATCATAAAATCGCCCCGACTGTAAAGTATTTCAATTCGTTTGTTTCGCAGTCGAAATGCAGTCATTTGCGCATTGCTTTTCAATTTAAAGTGATCATTTATTTTTAGAATGTGTGGATTAACTCGTGAGAAGCGTCAGGATGTTATTTTAAGACATCAATAGAACATTTCAAATGCTAGGATTGCTCATCGGTGCTACATAAGTCATTTGACTGTTTCACACATCATTAAGAGATTCAAAGCCGAAGTAATCGAAAATAAAATGGTCTCCTGAGTTTATCTTCCAAATGTGACGTTGACATTGACATGACTATTCCATAGAATGACCTTGACCTTGACATGATTATTCCATAATATGACCTTGACATTGACATGATTATTCCATAGTATGACCTAGACATTCCCATGATTATTCCACAGTATGACCCTGACATTGACATGATTGTTCCATAGTATGACTTTGACACTGACATGATTATTCCATAAAAATAGATTTGCAAATTCTGCTACACTTGCAAGAGAATGAAACGAGTCCACGTTAGTCATTGCCAGACACAGAACTGATCACAGGAGGTTGTGTGAAACTGGTTGCATGGCAAGACTAGAAAAACCAAGAAATGATGAAAGTAACGTGGAAAAAAGATTGGAGTGGGCCAAAGTGCACAAAAATTATAGTATTTCGGAATGGTGATGTTATATTCATCGACAAAAATCGCTTTGCTTTAATGTTTGACAAGCCTCGTCACGTTAGGCGTAAAGCAAAGATTACGAAGCCATAATGACTGATTCATACATTAAAACACCCAGAAAGCATAATGGTGGTGGATTCATGTCATATCAGTCGATTGAACAACTTCAGTTTATACTGGGAATCACGAATGGTAACAAGTATGTTGGTGTCCTGAATATCAGTTGCTTCGTAGGGCACGTAAAGCTCCTGTCGCGCTCCAGAATGAGGCTTTGTAAATCAAACTATAACTTTGTATTAATTTTATGGCAACATGAAAGTTGTAACGAAAATTTTTGAAAAATAGACACCGGTCGTTCTACGTTACGCTTTTGTGTGTGTGTTGTATAAAATTTTCAGAGATTATTATACGTTTATATATAGCAGCATGTAATATTTTGGCGCCAGCAATAACCCTAACAGTTCACAAAGTAGAAATGGATATTTCAGCAAGGTCTAGCATCCTGCCATACATCGAAAAAGGCATAGAAAACTTTATAATTAAATTTAAATTTCATTTCAATTCAATTCTGAAATATGTATCGGTATATTCATTTTTTAATACTAAGGCTGCATTAAACATGGTATTAATGTTCTCGCATTACCAGAAAACTTGCCAGATTTAAACCCCATTGAAAATTTATGGAATATGATAGGAAATGAAATAACTGAGAATCATCCCAAAACATAATAAGAACTTCAGATAACAATAATTGATGTTTGGCGCCATGAAATACTGCCGTTTGGATTCCCTTCCTAAAAGAGTGTCTGCTGTGATTGAGACGGTCCAACCAAATATTAAGTGATTTTTAGTTAACTTTAATTTTCTATTATCTTTTCTGATCAAGAGAAATTGAAATTTTTTCTTTACTTCATTTTATTCTGGGGGTCCAAGATGGATTCCGATACTGATAATCTGTACATTTTGTTAGCATTTTAATCTTTGTGAAATTGAATATTTTTTTGTTCAATAACTTATTTTTATCTTTTCTTTAGACTAATTTAATATATTGACGTAAAAAGTATCATTTTTATTGAAATAATATTATTTTTTGGATGGCTTATTTTTTAAAAAATGTGAAACTTATCAAAGTTACAGTACTTTTGACCAGTAGTGTAAAGAAAAAAATAATAATGGAATACATATGCTTACAAATTCAAATATTAAACCGATATTGGTGTTGATGTAATATATACTAAAAATAACTTCTGAAAATTTATTAAAATAAGTTGAAGAAATTATGTCGAAATAAATTTTACACTACCGAAAAAAAAGGAAAATTTTAAAATTGTTTATGTGCAGTAATAGGCTATTAAATTATTGAGATGTAACTTAAACCATTGGATTGAATATTAATTAAATATTTAAGGTGAATTTAAAAATTTGAAAGTTTTTTTTTTCGTTTAAAATAAGAATTTACTATATTACAAGTAAAAAAGTGTCAAATATGGTAATTTTAGCAACTTGACTTGTAGAGAGTTTTGCTCACTTTTTTCATGAATCTCCTAAACATTTTCATTCTAAAAAATAATTTGTCACTTTTGATCTATAAGTTTCTCAAGGGAATGCATCATTACACATTTGAAACAATGACAAGTATAATGGTTCTTTTAACTTAGCAAGATATCTGACAAGTCTGAGACTTGGAATAAAAGTTAAGTATGCCACATGATTAAGAAATCATGGTTCCATTATTTGTCGGAAAAAAGTAATTTCAATTAACATTCAGGAGTAAAAGGAGCACATTTGTATTTCGCTTAAAGGGAAATTGGGAAAAATCAGTAATATTCTTTCTTTTACGGTAGAAATCGTAAGTATCGCAATTGTAAGGTACATTAGCCTGCAAAATTTTAAATAATGCTGTAAATCGTTTTGAAGAGCAATGTACTTCTTTTACTGTAAAATTACCATGTGCCTGTAATTGTTTCACCTGATAATAAAATATTTTATAACAGTAGAATTTTTGTTTCCATTAGTTTCCTAAAATGGAGGTGGGATACCTCAAGGGATTTGAGTATTCCCTTAAATGCTATGTTGCCATTTTCTACAACTTCTAAGCAAAAGAAATAAAAAATAACTCGTAGATAATCTATAAATATCTCGAATGTCTGTGATAGTTATAAAAATATTTCCCCGAGCTTAACTCTCAAAACTGACAATTTGCTACTGCATTTTGACGGATATTGTCAGCTTTAAAAGCTTCAAAGTGTAGTTAGTCAAATGCATTTCATTTTTATCAGTTAAGTTTAACATCTCCAAAAGCTGTTTAGAAGAAGCGTTCATTATTAATGAATGTGTTTTTAATGATTCAGATCTGATAAAAAGAAATAAGATACAAAAGCTAGTTTGGGGACACTAAATTCGGAAAAAATTATTACTAAAATATTTAGCAAGTGGGAATGATCCCCTCTAAACTTTATGTCATACTTTCTCATAAAAGTTTTATACCTGAGAATGGCTGGCATGGCAATGGCTTACAATAGTTGCGAAATATTAACTTTTGGCCTGAACTCAGCCCTTTTACTGAATTTATCGTGCCAACTTTGTGTAATTATTTAGCGATTAATCCAGCTGATATCCGAAAATTGAATTTGCGATTTGGATGCGCTTTTTTCAACCTATTGAAACCCAAACTTGATCTGAGAACTGTACTTGTAATTACAAAAACATGTAACAAACTTAATATATTTAACTCATTGCGTTTACGATATATATATTATATATTTCTGAAAGTACGGACCAATAAAAGATCAAACCCTCATTGAATTTGGCTCAAAATTTGTCTACACTATAGATGCAGCACCCTGTGGGGCACCTCGTAATTGGGGATGAGATGCTTCCGGCATGGTGGTTGGATATAGCCAACCCAGTGGGTACAATAAAGATGGGAGATCTGGTCCCTCCCATCGATGACGATACGTACTTCCTACGGGAAAAGTTGTATCTTGGCCGGTGATGGCCCTTAGGACTCAATCACAGCTCCTGCCAGTGTTGCTGTAACGGCGGTACGGTCAATCAGTATTTATTTTCGAGTGCCTTCGGGCGGAACGGAGAGTCAATAATATGGCGTACACTATAGATGTTAATTCTGTGTTCCGAATTTTATCTATCTTGTGCATAATCTTATGTTATCTACATCCCAACAGCAAGACAGACAGTCTATCTTCAAAAAGATTTTGCCGAAGGTTTGATAGAGATCAACAAATTTGGTGTAAATATCGCAATTCCAAATTTCATACTGCCAGCTCAAAGCGGTTTTGGCTTATAACTGTCACAAATAGTTAGACAGACAGACAAACAAACATTTTCTAAAAGTATATTTTTATATGTACGTGAGTTTTATGGTTTAGTTATATTAACGTCCCGTTATTTAAAGCAGCACGAGGGCTGTTTTGGGACGGACCTCGTCATTTTGAACCAGGAGCAGATGACGAGGACGACACCTGAAGTGGCTCCCGCCTCTCCACACCACACCAACGTGAGGACATTTGGCCTGACAGATTTAGGAGGAAACTAGCCCTCACACGGCGGCTCTTAGGTGGAATCGAGTCACGAACCTGGAACCCTCCGGTTCCGAAGCGGAGATCTTACCACCAGGCCACCTCGGCCCTACATGTAAGTGAGATCTACAACTAGAGGGTTCGTGAAAATTTCCAGTTTGATTTTTTTTACGATAACGGCACTGTTTCTATGCTACATATACGATAATGTATGAACCACCACTCACCATCAAATAGTCAATTACTCCACACAAAAAGTTATGTAAACCTTTTTCTTTAACGTATTCAGCAACCTATAAACTATACAAAAAACAATATATCTTTCAAAACACAAGGCAATTTGAAAAAGAAATAGAAAATGGTGTATCGAAAGGGATATTCGGGTATTCCGAGAAATGCGATGCACTTTGTTCAAAAGGAAATGAACGAAAAGATAACAGCGCGGTTTTGCATGAACTGTGAATATAAGTATAAAAACAGAAATATCTTTATTTTAACAGTTGTGCTCAAAAGAAATAACAAATGCGTAATGTTTTTTATATCAGCATTTTTAGAGTTATTTTTTTTTTCATGAACTTATTCTGTTTTATAATACTAAAAAATATGCATATTTATTTCATCGCAAATGTGTTATTTTAAAATTCTAGATAATGGCAATGGTGAGAAAGTTTTTTAAAAAAAGCTATAAGAATAAGTTAATAAAAAAAGCAACTGATTCTGAAATAATTCTTGTTTTTTTTAAACCGAACTACATACATTGTAAGGAACATAGGACATTTTGTCGCATCTTTTTCAAATTCACTACTTTTCACAATAAAGAAATTGCCTCTGTACATAATATTGTCTTCTGAAAGCGTTTCTATGTTTGAAAGAGAAAAACTTTAGAAATATTTAACTTATATTGGAGATATTTCTAACATTTTGTAGGGAATATATTAGGGAAAGTTTTAGTATATTGAAGTCATCTATATTTATACCTATAATAAAGCTCAATCAATGTGCATGTGTGTGTGTTGGTGCTCTACAGGCCAGACCGTTGGACATACAGCTACCAAATTTGGTACATGTATACCTTGGAGGTCGGGAATGTGCACCTCGGAGCCCTTTTTTCGAATTTTTAATTCGAATTTGAATTAATCAAAATTTAAGCGAAATTTCAACGTTTTTCCACCAGAACTTCCGAAAATATTATCGCACAAACATGATTTTTACATCAATTTAAAGATTAAAAAATTAACTTTCGAATGGTGGCAGTGTTTTAACGTAAAACTTAAGTTTCTATTTTTAACAAATTTTTAAAGAAATATTTTAACCAGGTTTTTTCAGCACGTGACTTGATAAAGTAAAAGAAAACAATGACGGAAGTTCAAATAAAAAAAAAAACTATCATCGTAAATCAAGTCTAAAGAAATGCAACTTTTAGCACGTGACTGGATAAAATAAAAGAAATATATAATGTGATATTTTCTAAAAAAATAAATGCAAAACAAAGGTTTCTATAACCGTTTTCAATATCTAAATAATTGATTCAACAAATCTTCTTTATTTACGGTAAACGCTTGAGTCAAACAATGCATTTATGAATAATGAGTTTTAGATTTTTTCATACTTTGCTCTGTGAGCCCTATTTTACAAAATATTTTTACTAATATTTTAAATCAAAGTTGCTACATCAATCAATCTACGAAATCAATCATTAAAACTGACTGATTTATAAAATTAAAGAATATTATTAGGAAGACGAGTTCTTTTAGAACTTTCCGTCCATCATCTTAAAGAAAATGTTAATTTCAGGCCAATCAACTACTTCAAGGCTAATGAATATGTGATTTAATTGAAAATTTTAGAACGCATTACTCATGGAGAACCAGCTGCTCGCCAAAGGCGGCTAGTATCAAAATAAAAAAAAGGAGTTTACAATTGTGATTTTAATTATTTTCCTTCTACATATTCGTGCATGCGTAAAATAGCAGTATCTGTGCTTTACAGGTATTCAGGCATGTGCTAAAACCAGCGGGACAATGGATTATTTGCATGTTTTTAAATTTTAAAAGAGCTTCTCTATTGTATATTCTTAGAGAATTGTTTTGTCTATGAACCTATAGTTTTACCTTTTTAACAGTCAAAGTATTTCTGTATGTGTGCTATAAAAATTGATTGGTAGTTATTTTTGATAATTTCTAAATATATTTTTTTGTTTGGTGTGATGCTCATATCATATCGAATGTAGGCTAGATTTAAGTTTAAAGCTAACATTTCCTTTCTGATGTTATGCCGCTGTTAACGCTGTGGGGGTACTGCTTTTTTATTATGAATGAAATCATTTTGAAATTATTCATTCAATCATAAAAATATATTTAGCAGCAAATATTTACATATAAAATCGTTTTCATGTACTAAAATAAAGTAAAAAAAGACATCTGAAAAAAATATGAATTTTAGTATATTTTTAAGATATAATTTCAAACATTTTTTTTTTTTTTCAAATTTTTTAATATAAGAAAAATTTAAATATCTATTATATTGACTAGAATTAGTTTATGAAATTGAAAAAGGCGCATTTGCGTAAAATAGAGAAATGTATAGTGTGCGCTTTTTTCTCGCGTGGCATTCACTGGATCCAAATTATTCCTACACTTTACTAATAGCTTCCTCTGAACACCCTACATTATGATAACAACTTCCTTTGAATTTTCCACATTATACTAAAAACTTCATTTGAACTCCCCACATTTATCTTTTAATGTAAGAAAAATTCAAAAATCTAATATATTGACTAGAATTAGTTTATAAAATTAAAAAAGGCGCGTTTATGTAAAATGTATAGTGTACACTTTTTTCTCGCTTGGAATTCACTGGATCCAAGTTACTCCTAATCTTTACTAACAACTTCATTTGAACTCCCTACATGATACTAACAACTTCCTTTGAACTCTCTATAATATACTAATAACTTCATTTGAAGTCCCTACATTTACTAACAACTTCCTTTCCGCAAGTTCTCATAGTGTTCATTCCAAATGGCATGGTGAAATGATAATTTGATCGGTTTAGATATTCAACTGCCAATTCACACTTACCCAATTCTGGCATGAATTGATCAGACTTACAGGTGACATGGAGTGTTTGTGAATATTAAATTTCCTTTCAGCAATTCGTGTTTATAATCAACAAAACAATATTTGGTGATAAAAAGTATATTTCTAAAGCTCAAGGATACACAATGACGTTAAGAAACACATTAAACTGAGGGAAATCCAGACTAATTTTATTATCTAAAATTAAATGTTCTTTTTTTATTATACTAAAATACATAGTACTATTTTTAGTTTATTTCGGACAAATTGCACCAAATATTAACAAAACGCCAATGATTTTAAGAAAGTTACATATGCAATATTGATGGAATGTTACCACCTTTGACATACTACCGTAGAAGAAAAATTCTTTGTCGGCGATGGTACCTTATAATTCGGTTTTCAAACAACATATAATAAATTTTTAGTACGTTTCGAATAAATTGCACTAAATATTAACTATTCATTAAGAATTTTAGGACTGCAACAAAAATCTCATATCACAAAAGTCCCATCACACAAATCACATTTTTGAAGGATTGATTCCATATTTGGCGAGATTTTGCGGTAGAAAAATTCTCGTTGGCTTGTTAGTTAGAATTTTGCGGCACAAATTCTCGTTGGCAGTTGTATCATATAATTTGTTTTCAACCGAAATGTTTTTCCCAATAATCAATTCTAATTAACGTAATCCATTAAATACCTATTTCTAAGTAAAAGAATAGGGAGTGTAAAAAAGTAATATAATCAAGCTTGTTTTTTAATAAAGAATGAAAAATCAGTAGATATTTAATAAAATACTTTCCTTATAATACCTAAAATAGTATCTTACGAAAATTCGGACCCAATCGAATATTATTAGTTCTGAATTTACAAACACAGAAACAGAGAAATAAAATCCCTGAATCGTCCGTTTTTTTTTCATCCTTTCTCGAAAAAAAAAACTCTCACAGAGATTCCAATTGATTTAGATTAAGTTTCCGAAAAAAAAAAGAAAGAAAAAGAGAAAGAGAAGAAGACGAAGAAACAAATAAAATCGTAATAATAAAAAGAGAAGAAAGAAATAAAAAAGAAAAAAAGAATCCTGCAGGGAAAGGGAACATTTCCACCACTCCGGGGGGAAATTCAAGATTTATTCAGACAAGTCGAGAAAAGGGACAAAGAATTAATCATTTATTATGTACCGAACTTTTCTTGAATATTGGATCATTGCCAATCTGCTGCCATCTTGTTGTTATGTCTTCTTTTTAAAAGAAGTGCAGTAAGCATCTTTAAACGAGCTTGTTTGTTTTTGTAAGACAAAAATGTGTTTGATGTTTTGTATAATGAAAGTGGCAACAGATGAATTAGCAGCGCCATTTCAATAAAATGAAGTTATTGGATTTTCTGTTTTTCAAGCAAAGTTTAAATCATTTTTTTAAATGTAAATGAAACAGTATAATTCACAGTACAGCGTGGTTAAAATTAAAGTTTTACCTTGGAATCAACATAAAATGAAAACTACTGGTCCAAATGTAACCAAATTAGGCAATAGTTTAAAAAAATGTCATAAAAATTTCGTTTCCGAAAAAAAAAATTTTCAGGGAAGAAATGGCGTTGTATGCAATATTGTTAGTAAACCTGAATATGAAGAAAGACATCGGTTTAAAATGTGTTTAATCATTTATAAAACGTATTAAAAACATTTACGATGTAACGTCTACCATTTTTAGAAACTGAGTTAAATCGCATTATTCCATTTTGAACTGTAGTCGTATCATATCAGGAGGAATAGCAGGCACATGTTGGTGTATCGCATCTTTCAGTTCCCAAAAGTTGTTCAGATTATCACCATAAACAAAGTTTTTTGAGATAATAGACACACTTTGCAAGCACATTTCATAAATGAATAAACACAATTTTAAACCGATGTGTTCATGTCCTATTTTGTTCAACAATGATGAGTACAGTGTCATTTCTCCGCAGTCGACCACAATAAATCCTGTCGATACTACTACTTTCAGTCGTGGCGGGATGGTCGGCTGTATGCAAGAAGTGTCATTTCTCAATTGGTGACGTGTGTTGGAACTTATTTGAGGTGGAAAAGAAATTCCATTAACATTATTTAAACTAGAACCAATTTTGATGACATTTGGTACAATCGTTTTTCTTTTATTTTAAAGTGGAACTTTAATTATAGCCACCCTTTATTAAAAGTTTTTTTTTGTAATCATGCAAAAACTTAGCTTTGTGATTTTGTTGAATCACCATTTTCTAAAAAGGCATGGGTCCAAGAAAAAAATCAATTTTTGGAGCTCTACCTATGCGTATTTTTCATGTTTTTGAAAACGATAGCATGAAAACAAAGCAATTCGACTAATGGAATGAAATCGTCTGCCAAATCGTGGGCGTGCATAAAGATAAATCAACAAAGTATTTACTAAGTATTGCTTTTAAAGCTCAGTGATTAGGCTTTTAAATATCTGTACGTTTTTTAATATTTATAATACTGCCTGTATACAATTTTTAAACTCCCAAATCGTGGTTTATTGGTTTTATGGTTTAGTACTTAGAGTTTTTATTTTTTATGTGTTCGATGTTTATTTTGTGTCAACATTTTGTAAATGTTTTTTTACTGTGCCATGTAATTTCTTTTCACACAAAGTGCGTAGATAAAAGAAAATATATTTTTTCATCAGAATTTTAAATTTATTGGATTTTTTCACCAAATACATTAATTATTTAGCCGTTTGTTAGTCGTATAATTGTGGATATATGAATCGGTTACTCAAAAACGCAAGTTATTTAAATGAATCTTAATATGTGACTTCTGCGTTAAAACCACAAGTGTTTGCTAAATTATGGATCAAATCTATTGCCGGGTAGATTTATAGGTTCGTCTGTCTTTCCGTTTGTATGTTAAGACGATCACTTAAAAGAGTGATAACTTGGCAGATATTTGGTATGTTGCCTTGGCTTCAAAATTGCAAACTTAACAAACAAATTTTCAGCCTATCCATCCAAAAGGACTGACAAAAAGATTCAAAAAGTATTTTGAAAAGTAAACTTATTATTGCAAGAATTTTCTCAAATTTAAATGAAACATTTTCTATATCAAAGTTTTTAAACAAAATCTGTGATTTTGGAATTGAGAAACAGGCAAAATATAAGCTAAATTTCATTTTAAAAAGTCGGTAAAGTAGTTTTATGTTTTATTTTACAGCGCACTGAATGGTTTTATGTTTTATTGTAGTTTAAGCATTTTTTTCGTTATCAAATTATTTTTTAAATATCAACGAATTTTTTACCAATTTCTGGTAGCAGAAAAATAATACTATAAAACTGTTGCCAAATTTTCAGAAAAAAGCTCAAGAATCCAGAAACTTTATTAAATAAACATATTTTATACCCTTAAGAATACATGTTTTGGATAAACAAATAACAACATATATTTAGGTAATAAAAGTTAAATTTATTTGTAAATGAAACCTTCCTTACTAAAAATATAAAAAAAAAACATTGAAATATCCTGGTGATGTTTTTCTTAACCTTCTTGTATCAAGATACTTTTTCCTTGCAATATAAATAACCTTTATTCTTTAAAAAAAAGATTCATTTTTAGAATGGCACCTTAATTCATACAAATCAACAAAATATTTTATCTATATCAATACTTATAATAAATCTCAATGTGTGTATGTGTTGGCGCTCTACAGGCCAGACCGTTGGACCTACATCTACCAAATTTGGTACATGTATACCTTGGAGGTCCGGAATGTGCACCTCGGAGCCCTTTTTTCCAATTTTTAATTAGAATTTGAATTAATTAAAATTTAAGCGAAATTTCGCCGTTTTTCCGCTATAGCTTCCGAAAATATCATCGCACAAACATGATTTTTACATCAATTTAAAAACAAAAAAATTAGCTGTCAAACGATACCAGTGTTTTAATGTATAACTTAAGCTTCTATTTTTAACGAATTTTTAAAGAAATATTTTAACCATGTTTTTTTAGCACGTGACTGGATAAAATAAAAGAATACCGGAAGTTCAAATAAAAAAATTATCATCGCCAAATAAATTTAAAGAAATGCAACTTTCAGCACGTGACTGGATAAAATAACATAAATATAAAATGTGATATTTTCTTTAAAAAAATAAATGCAAGGCAAAGGTTTCTATAATCGCTTGCAATATCTAAATCATTAACTCAATAAATCTTCTTTATTTAAGGTAAACCTGATTGAATTTAGACAGGATATGCATTGAAATCCCGACTTAATGGCATATTTATGTAATCGTTTGCAATATCTGTATCATTAATTCAATAATTTTTCCCCTTTTTCGCTTTCTTTAAAAAAATATTTAATATTTGGCAACATCACCGAAAAAAACATTTTTAATATTTTGGAAGCATAACCGATGGTTAAAATTGACTGATTTATAAAATTAAAGAATATTATTATGAAAAGGTGATCTTTTAGAACTTTCCGTCCATCATCTTAAAGAAAATATTATTTTCAGGTCAATCAATGCCCGGAATTACTTCAAGGCTAATGAATATCTGATTTAATTGAAAACTTTAGAACGCTTTACTCATGGCGAACCAGCTGGTCGCCAAAGGCGGGCTAGTCATGTTAAACTAATAAAAACAACAGTTTAAAACATAAATACAAAAAATGTTGTGGAAAATATTAAAACACAATTAGTTTATTACGATAAAAAAAACTGTTAATGGAGGAGAAATGATCAATGCACCTTATTAAGTACTCCATTTGATGAAAAGAGGGAGTAAGTTAAATAATGCGTCTGCGATATATCGAAACTAATTACATTTAATCGGTGTTGAGTATATTAAAAAGTTAACATAGGAAAAGCAATAATCCTTCATAGATTCATAGATTCAATTCTACCGCAAATAAACTGGATTTTCTTTTCAAATTTCGGGAGTTAATCGGAATAAAGCTGTAATGGCTTGGGAAAAAAATTATTCTTAGTTTTCTTAGAGAGGTAAATCTCACGAACAGAATGAAAGATTTTTTCTTTCTTAAGACATATTTACTGTGTTTAAATAAAATCGTTTTTACAGCTGCATAAATCAAGGGTGGTTACAATTAAAGTCCCATTTTGAAATGGCCATTAAAGGAATACTAAAGGACCAAATATTATCAAAATTGGCGATAGTTTAAATAAGGCATGGAAATCCCCCCCCCCCAAAAGTTCAAAATTTCTCCACCAGGAGTGACATGGAGCTATATTCAGTATTGTTAAATAAAATAAGACGCAAACATTGGTTTGAAATGTGTTTAATCGTTTCTGAAACAAGCGGTTTGTAGGGTTATGCAAAACCGCAATGGTTTATAAATGGTGTGATGGTAAGTTCAAAAGCCATATAAGACTTCCAGACAGGAATGTACACTGTTGTGTAGGGGTTATGTTACGCGCCTACGGACACAATGATCTCGAGATCGAATTCTCAAGAAATAAAATTGGTGACTTTGGTTCTAAACTGTTAAAAACAACCTTCGCAGTTCCCTTTATAGGTAGCAGAAACCGTCATAACACTTGGCGCGATAAAAAAGTCCGTCATCAGCCAAAAACATTTGGTGCGATAACATCGTTCGTCTCGCCTCCAACTCACTGGAGGGGAAGTACTGGGTGGTAAGTTCATAAGCCACATAAGAAATTCGTTCGAATCTCAAGAATGCACATTGGCTTACGGCAGGAAGAAGCAAATTTTATACATTTGGAATGCGCTAACAGTTCTCATATCCTGTATGGCGCCATGGTGACCATATTGCGCCCTTGAGCACATGCTTTCATGCTTTAAGTTCCAGGTAGCTCAGTCTGTTGCACTATATAGTACAATATTGCGCGGTATTATATAATATTAAACAATATTGCGAATATTGATCAATGTCGTACTACATTGTACAATATTTGTTGCTATTAGGGATAGGAGACGAGTGCTTGACGGTGAGACGGCAAGACATACCGTTCACGTTCATGTATCTCTTTATTTGATCTATATTAATATTTGGTCCCTTGGAATCTTAATAAATATATTTCACTTATTAATGCTGGTCGTTGCATTTCCGCCCCACACATATATATAAATAACTAATTTTTTTAATTAACTAATTCATGTTCATGTATCTCTCTATTTGTTTTTTCTAATAGGGATGCATTTCAAGCATATATACATATAGCCCGGTTTCAAAGAATTCATTCCTACGTATAAAAAATATTTTTATGATAGTCAAAAGGAAAGCTTTGTCTTAGAAGAACTTTATTGTACGCCTATGAGGCTCTTGTTTATATTTTCTTGAAATAAATAAAATATGTGTGTGATCTAATTATTTCTTGTCTAAAATGAATAAATATAACACTTAAATAAACAATCAGGTCAAAAACATTGAATATGTATATTTACTTATTTTGACCGATAAAATAAATAATTAATTGCAAAGTACAGAGTATAAGTTTTCGGGCATAGTTTCCAATTCTTTTGATTGTCTCATCTAAAATAGTATCCCACTCTTAACGAAAGACCTTCTTCAAATCAACTTAATGACTTACTCCATATTCATGGACGAATTGTTTCATCTTAGTCCATAAATTTTCTAAGACATGTTGGTCTGATGGTGGTCAGTATGATTTATGTATCTTCTGCTTGTTGCGTTTGTAAGTGGATGAACTATTACTCGAGTATATTCATTTTATGTATCGAGTGTTTGTCTTTCGAAAAAAACAAACAAGATTATCCCATTATCCATTTATTGATATGTTTTCTAAGTAATTGTCTACAATATCCATAATGTAACAGACTATTAGTATAGACAAACTCTTCTTGCTACAATACAGCCCTAAAGAGGACGGATTCACTCATATTTAAATACCTTTCAGATGTTTTTAGTAAATTCCCTCCAGACTTCATCCCATTCAAAAATGATTTTGTTGTTCAAAAGTTTGAACTTACTTGTATACGAAATATGGAAAAAACATTGTAATTGTCATAAAATTTGAACTCAAGATTCCGACTTATCTGTATGTTTCAGATCTCTCTGAAACCGAAACACACATTTTTGGAATCATGTCGGTCCGTCTGTCTGTGAAAATATAAGTTAAAAACGTTTTGAAATTGGT
>JAPMOQ010010593.1:3420058-3478843 GCA_026543055.1 Argiope trifasciata | reverse complement strand
TATATAAATTTATATATATATATAGTCTGTTGCATTGACTGTCTGAATATGCTTTAAGATGGTAATTACAAAGGAAAGAGATGGAGAACAAGTTTGTATTCATATTTATCATCTAAAATCAAGACGTCTATAAAGCGTGAAGTCGAATCCGTCAGAAGTTAACTTTTTGCCGATCTGAATTATCACAAGCATGTGAAAGTACCCTCGTAGTAACATTAATATACTTTTAAGTTTTATCATGATTTCAATAAATGCTGTGCAGTTTATTGATGGTATGTTTTCGTTTGGGAAATAAGAGTCAGAAAATTCGTTTCTGAAAACTAAATTTATACTTTTCTTAATGTTTCAGGGCCTTATTATATTACTAGCCGCCTTTGGTGACCAGCTGGTTCGCCATGAGTAATGGGTTCTAACGTTTTCAATTAAATCACATATTCATTAGCCTTGAAGTAATTCCGGGCATTGATTGGCCTGAAATTAATATTTTCTTTGAGATGATGGACGGAAAGTTCTAAAAGAAAGCGTTTTCCTAATAATATTCTTTAATTTTATAAATCAGTCAGTTTTAATGATTGATTTAGTAGACTGATTGATGTAGCAACTTTTATTTAAAATATTAATAAAAATATTTTGTAAAATATGGGTGACAGAGCAAAGTATGAAGAAATCTAAAAATCAATATTCATAAATGCATCGTTTAACTCAAACTTCATAAAATGTAATTATTTACTTCATTTAGATCAAATTAATAGTATTAAACAATATGTATGCCTATTAATAATATTTTACAAATTGGCCATTGGAAAGGAATTTGAATGCATATCCTATATAAATAAAGATAATTTATTCAATTAATGATTTAAATATTGCAAACGATCTTAGAATCCTTTGCCTTGCATTTTTTAAAGAAAATATCATAGTTTTTTTATTTTTCTAATTTGAACTTCCGTCAAAATGATGGCAACACGGTGAAAACAACTAATTTTTTCAATTTGACGTGCTCTTGCAGATTTTATAGAAACCTTAACTTTGCATTTATTTTTGTAGAAACAATCACATTTTATAATGAAAAAAGATATTGAATTAATGATACAGATATTGCAAACGATAATAAAAATATCCCATTAAGTCGGATTCCAATGCATATCCTGTCTAAATTCGATCAGGTTTACCGTAAAGAAGATTTATTGAAGTAATTATTTAGATATTGCAAACGATCATACAATCCTTTGCTTTGCATTTATTTTTTTAGAAAATATCACATTTTATATTTATTTTATTTTATCCAGTCACGTGTTAAAAGTTGCATTTCTTTAGATTTATTTTGCGATGATAGTTTTTTTTATTCGAACTTCCGGCATTCTTTTATTTTTTCCCGTCACGTGATAAAAACATGTTAAAATATTTCTTTAAAAATTCGTTAAAAATATAAGCTTACGTTATAAATTAAAAACATTGATACCATTAGAATGCTAATTTTTTAATCTTCAAATTGATGTAAAAATCATGTTTGTTCAATAATATTTTTGAAGTTATAGCGGAAAAACTTTGAAATTTCGCTTAAATTTTAATTAATTCAAATTCTAATTAAAAATTCGAAAAAAGGGCTCCGAGGTGCACATTCCCGACCTCCAAGGTATACATGTACCAAATTTGGTAGCTGTAGGTCCAACGGTCTGGCCTGTAGAGCGCCAACACACACATACACACACGCACACACACCCACACACACACACACACACACACACACACACACACATTGAGCTTTATTATAAGTATAGATATAGATTAACTTCATCCACATTTTAAATTTCGGAGTTTCATTATATATAGTTTGGAATCTTGTATTCTATGGAATTGTTTTCTACTATATATTTATTACTGCTTTCAATTTTGATGTCACCGTCATTTATAATGATTTCCTACCATTCTCTTTGTTTCTTATTCATGTTCTGTATTATTATTATATTATGTAATCACAAACTGATTACTCGGAACCCTTCACAGACACACGGATAAATCTGAATGACGCACTTTGGTGAGAATATGTGATGTCAACACTCGCAAGAAGTTTTAAGGGTCATTACTGGCTACAGTATAACCTCTGTTGTGAGAAGTACGTCCCATCATAGTTGGGGGCAGCTGAACCCACACCATTTCTGTATCACCTGAGTAGCGAGAACCAGACACTGTCTCATTCTCAAATGTGAAATACCCGCCCTTTCCCACAAAAGGGAACGCCTATATTCTGCAAAGCTTTTAGTTTCTGTATCACAAATATCACTATCTGTTGAACAGGATGAAATTTTATAACAATGAATTTTTCTTCCAAAAATACTCGAGTTGTTATTCTTTAAAATTTTACTATAATAATTAATAAAATATATGAAGTTAATTAAATAATTAAAACAAAAATGTTAGGCAACTGTAACACACCTAAATAACGCTTTTTTGCAAATTGAGAATTCCATACTTTGAATATCGTTTCACAAAAATTAAACTGTATTACGTTACTATTATTGAATTCTATATAATCCACTCAGGTTTGGTTTCTAGAACGAATCATATTACGTTGCAACAACAGCAAAACCTTCAGATGATTTCATAATATTTTATTAAATTACTACATGAAATGTTTCATTTGGTGATCACTACACATTTCAAAAGCAATCTACTGTATAAGAATACAGAATTGCTATTAATAAGAAAATATAGAATAATAACTTCTATGAAGGTGAGAGTGGATTAAATTTTCTGAACTCTGAAGTTTTATTTCCTAAGCTTTTATTATTATGAATTTTAAGCAGTTTCCTAGTTTAAGTATTTTCTGATATTTTAACAGGATACATAATTCAGATGAAAGAGACCTTGAAGAAATTCAATCGAGAAATCTCAGACACTAAAACTAAGACATTAGGAATTCTACTAATAAAAGCAGTCGGGTTTTTTTTCTCCTTTGATCAAATATTATTTTTTCTCATAATATTGTTATGAGAGAAACTTTTAAAGCTACGAATATCATTTCCAAAGCTAATATTTGTAATAATAAACCTAATATTATCTTGTTATAGCAGAAAAGTTTTGTATAATAAAGAATGGTATAATTATAAATCAATAAAACATTAAGAACGAAATAAGAAAGAATTAAAAATAACAACTAGAGTTAAATGAAAAAATCAAAAAAACATTAATAAAAAAGAATTAAAAATAACAACTAGAATCATATGAAAATAATGTCTACGATATCTAAACGATAGAGTTAATTTTAAAAATACAATACCGATTGTTTTAATATAAAGATAGAATTTTAAAATTCAAAATTTACATTGTTATTATCAAAAAACATGTTTTCTATGCATTCCTAAACTAAATTATAGAGAAAAATTATTTTTTAAATACATGCAATTACACTTTTTCTTTGAGGATATTAAATATGATTAATTGCGTAACCTCGTTTTCTGCAATGTTATTTTTTTCAATAATTTAGTGCTATTCTTCATAACTTTCCGAAGTATCTCTAAATATAGCCACCGAAGTTACTCAAAAAAAGCCTTTTCTTTCTTCAATAAAATTTTTTGAATCAGTCTTGCAAACATTAGATAATTTTTTTACTTCGATGTCGCTATCTAAACTAGATTTAAAAAAATACATCTCTGATAGAGACATGTACTATAATAAATTATATTTCTATTTATAAAAATATATTTTAGACAGATTAGAAAGTTTTTATATAACAAAAAATATTTTTTTATATACGAACCAAAATAATTTTGCGTTTTGAACCATATTAAAGTTATTGTTGGGAAATATATTCTTACGGAAATTTGACAGAATATATAATTGAATTTGCACCTATCATATAAGCAATAGTTTACCTTCTTATATTCGAATTATTTTTAAAAAAAAACTATTGTAATCATCAAACACTTGTATTTCATGATCTGAAAGAAAGTCAACGTTTTAAACATTCCTGAATACTAAAGAATTATTTTATTATTATAGATTTATTGAGTTATTTTATTATTAGAATTATTTAGAATTATTTTATTATTATAGTTTTATTGAATTATTTTATTATTATAGATTTATTGAATTAGTTTATTATTAGAATTATTTAGAATTATTTTATTATTAGAATTATTTTATTATTAAAATTATTTTATTATTAGAATTATTTAGAATTATTTAGAATTATTTTATTATTATAGGTTTATTAGAATTATTTTATTATTATAGGTTTATTAGAATTTTTTTTATTATTATAGGTTTATTAGAATTATTTTATTATTATAGGTTTATTAGAATTTTTTTATTATTGTAGGTTTATTAGAATTATTTTATTATTAGAATTATTTAGAATTATTTTATTATTAGAATTATTTTATTTATTAGAATTATTTCGAATTATTTTATTATTAGAATTATTTAGAAATATTTTATTATTATTACTATAGATTTACCGATATATACATCAGTCTTGATCAACATAAAGTATATTTTAGGAAATTCAATGTAATTAACTGATTAGATAACTTGGATGGCATCTGATCCTATAATCCCTCTTCAAACCTCTCCCTCTCTTCTTCTTCTTGTATAAAGTCCGACCACCCCGTCTCTACCTCACTTGCAGGAGCATAATTTATTCTAATGATTTCAAATCGCATCACATTCACTTACGGATGACTCTTTGCTGGAAATGAACCTGAAACTCTCTGATCCGAAACGGAAACCATATCCTTTGACTATGATTAGAAGGCTTGAAGTTACGTTTATCTATAAGTGAACACGAAAACTCAAATCCGCATTAAAAATTTTGAATGGAATAATTCGATACTCTTTTTTCCGAAAAATGGTTTCTACTGAATATTTGTAACATTCAGTTTATGGAGAAGTCTGCCTGGATGTGCATGAAACAATTTAAAAAGAGTATCAAACTAGAAAGAAGAAATTCTACACATAGTTTTCTGAAATTATTCATCTGTGAAGGTATTGGATTAAACAAAATTAGAATAAATTTATTAGGATTGAAAATGATTTGACTTATTATTGTATAATTTTTGTATCTTTCAATTTTGTGATACTAATTTTATTTCTGAATGCTCAATTTCCGAAAATATCCGGATCACTAGGGGTCAATTCGTTAGACGAAAGTAGACTCTCATAGAAAAAATTTCAGGTTAGAATCCATTGTCTAACAGTATTATCCCCTCGACTCCCTGTTGCTTCTCTTTGACCTTAATTTTAAGGGAATTTTCAGGTCACAAGAGGTCAATACTGTTGGACAATGTATGATCCCTCACAGAAAAAATTCCTTATTTTGAATCCCTGCCTGAGAGTGAAACTTGAGAAAGTCATTAAACCTTTCTGTTTGGTTCTTTAGCTTAAATTTTAGTATTTATTTTCTGATATTTATTCTCAATATCCTAGGATTTTTGAGTCATGATTGTTAATTTGTTGACCTAAAGTCAGACCCCTTACAGAAAAAATCCCTGTCTGAGGGTGACCCTTGAGAAAGTCTTCAGGCCAGATTCATTATATGTTTCCGTTTGTATCTTGGCTTAAAATTTAATATTTATTTTCTAATATTTATTCTAATTTTGTTCAATTCATTTGCGTTTTAGTTGTAGCACCAATATCGCTCTCTAAATATAATGTATATATTATTATAATGGTTCGGTAAATATTTGTAGGTGAAGTTCATATTGATTGTTTCTAGAATGATATATATTGGATTAAGTCACTCAAAAGGCTTGTCTATCAAATCTGCCTGTCTGTATAAACAGACAGGGGAATCGAGATGAAACTAAACTTAGAACAAGTGAGGTGGATGAACTTAATATAAATTATCCACTCTGTTATTGTAGACGTACTGAACTTCAGACTGAATCTGTCAATTAGTAGATACGCTGTCTACTCCTATATATGCAAACATTTCAACTCAAACACAAACCTGCTGAATGAATGAATTAGAGATCTGCATTAAATATTTAGAGCAGATAGGAAGGGACCCAAAATACTTACTGGATTTCTATCCGGACAGGAACATAAAACTCTCCTTTATCTAAAAATGTAAGTGAAAGCTTACAAAGAAAAAAAAATCACATTGGTAAGTTTAATTTGATTATTATATTATTTTATTTGATTATATAACTCTCCAAAAAATTAAGCATTATAAACTAAACATTATGGAATGAACTAATCATAAATATACGTACTGAAATTTGGATTGAATCAGCCAAATGGATAATACGCTGTCTATTCCTATGTATGTGAACATTTTATCTCGATCATAAATGTGCTAAATGAATGAATTAGAGATCTGTATAAAATATTTGGAACAGATAGGAAGGGGCCCCTAATACTTAATGGATTTCTATTCGGACATGAACATAAAGCTCTACTTTTTCTAAAAATGTGCATGAAAGCTTAAAAAGAAAAATTTCACTGTAAGTTTAACTTGAACTATATAAACCATAAAAAACACTCCAAAAATATGATTATAAACTGCTTTTTATCTCAATCTGAATACACGATCACTGAAGAAAAGAAATGGAGGGTGATTTAAAGTATTCCTGTTTTGGTACATCCTAAAGAGAATTGGTCGGTGTATCGCCTTCATATTTGGAGGATATTTGGATTTCAAGCTATGGGAAATTGGCTAGTATAATAAAAAGATCGTTAGGTGAAATGGGGAACTGCGATTGGCTTAAGGTTATTAATTAATTTGAATCATCCTGTATATTCTCAAAAGATCTCATACTGCAAAAATGTGATCTCTATGAAGATGTTACACCTATTCATCACCGGATGGTCACTGTATATGGGAAAGACTGTGTGTCAGACAAATCATTGAGAAAATGGAGTGTCCGTTTTCGTGCAGGCTGCGAACGTGTACTTGATGATCCCAAACCAGGCCAGGCCAATCTCATCGACAAGGTGGAGGACCTAGTGAGAAGTGATGGATGTGTCATATTGTGAATGTTGGCGGTGAATGTGGATGTCAGCGTTGGAACAATGTGGACAATTATTCACAGTAGATTGCGTTTTTGGAAGGTGTGCGTGGTGTGTTCCGAAGCACCAACAACTATTTATCGCCGTATGGTCACAGTATACAGAGAAGACTGTGTGTCAGACAAGTCAATGAGAAAATGGAGTGCCCGCTTCCACACAGGCTACTAGAGTTTGGTTGAATATCCGAAACCAGGCCAGGCCGATCTCATCAACAATATGGACGACCTAGTGAGAGATGATTGGTTTGTCATATTGCGAATGTTGGCGGTGAAGATAGTTGCCACTGTGGACAACTATTCACGGCAGATTACATTATCGGAAAATGTGCGCGTAGTGGGTTCTGAAGCAATTGACCGAGCGGTTCTAGGAACTACGTATGGGGCTGGCACTTCAACATCTATTTTGGTATAACGAAGGCCCCGCTTTCTTGGAGTTGTCACAGACGATGATAGCTGGTGCCATTACTATGAGCCAGAGACAAAGTGAAGCAGCATGCAGTGGAAATATATGTTGTCACCTCCCCCTAAAACGTTCATCGGCAGGCAAGGTTTTGCTCGTTGTCTTTTTCGACACTTAAGGCCCACTATTTGTTGAATTCTTCGAGCACAGAAGAACCATTAATTCAGATGTGCACTGTGAGACACTTCGAACACTACGCAGGCCCATCAAGAATACAAGGGGCTACTCACGGAGGATCCGTGATAACGTGCTAGTGTCACACACGTCTAGTCTCTAGTGTCACACACGCGGAACTGGCCAAGTACAAGTGGGAGAAATTCGGCCCTCCTTTCTATAGCCCGGGCATGTCACCTGCGAATTTCATGTGCTTGACCCCTTGAAAAAATCGTCTGAAAGGGAAGCGCTTCAACTCGGGCCTGGTTGCGAACTCAAGGACTGTTTCTCATCCCGACCACAGGAATTCTGGGAACAAGGAATCCTTCGACTCGTTAATCAATGGAATCATTGTGCTCAGATCTATGATTTATGCTTTGAATAAAGTCTTCATTTATACCCACAGTGTCGTTTCGTACCTTTTCATGTGAACGCCCCTTTCAGCAGCTGTATTTTGTTTTACAGAATTTCATTATAGGACATATTACATTTTTCTGTTACAAAAAATAACTTTACTCATAGAATTATATTGATATTTTGTTTTAAATTAAACTAAGAAGCTTGAACGAAAAAAATATATAAAAACGTAGTTCATATGCAATTATATTCTTGATGTTATTAATTAAATAAAGCACATAAGGTTTTGAAGTATATTTAAAAACACGAGAAACAGAATTAAGCGTTTACGGAAACTTATATTTTTTTTATATATATTTTAAAAAGAATATGAGTAATAGTTTTTTCTTTTACTTCGTATATTCAAATTATAAATATATTACTAATAAAAATAACAATTTTCTTATTTACCATCCTAAAAATAGAATTAAATGAGTATTTTGGGATTCGCTTAATTTAGAAAGTGAACTTAAAGTACTTTATTTGATGCATTCTTTTTCATTCACATCTCAACATAAAATGATAAAATTAATTTTTGATGTCTCAACAGCTATTAGATATTCACATTTTTTGTTGCAATTCTTTTTATACTCTACAACTTAGTTAATTAAAATATCCGCCTACGTTAAAAATAAATTTATCAGCTAAAATTTGCGATTTTTTTAATATTATTTTATTTGAAAGTTTATACTTTTCATTTCATTAGTTTCATTTCCAAACCAAAACTTTCCGTTTTTATCTTATTTTTAGGGCCCTAAAAAAGAAAACCGTTGCTTTTTTATTCGAACATTGATAACTGAAATGGGAACTGGAAGTTGCCTGAAATCAACTCTAAATTTCAAAGTTAGGATGTAATTATTAATGTTTTCAACGGAATAAATGAATATACGCTTTATTTATACTAATATTTAATGTGAAAGTTTGGATATTTGGATGGATAGATGTTTGTTACTTATCACGCCAAAAAAGCTGAACGGAATCGGATGAAATTTAGCACAAAGATAGATTATAGTCAAGATTAGAACAAAGGCTACTTTTTATTCCGGTTCATTGTCTAGTTCATTTTTTATTAATTAAAAACTAACTTTCACGCAAAAAAGTTGAGGCCAAATGCCGCTAAAGATAAGTAAAGATTCAGTTCTTCTTTCCCCAATAGAGATGAGGTTAAGCGTAGAAGAATTTCGACAGATTATTTCTAGCGATTCTATTTTTTTGGGAGTGTTTGATGCATTTAAAATCAAATGTTATTAGTGAATCGATCTTTGGGATTCATTCCGAAGTATTTTAAAAGTAAAAGAAAACAGAATAAACGAAATTAAAATTTCTAATCTGCATTGAGTTACCCCAACAGGTGTAGGAAAATCAGAAATGTGAGTTACGCTAACTGGCGTTTAAAGTTCGCGCTTGATTTTTGACAACTGTGTTTTCATTTAAATTAAACGTTTAAAAATTATTTGTATAATAGTGCAGTAGTTATTTCAATCTCGATCAATAAATAAAATGGATTTGACCGGACTGGATTTGCTATTTTGTTTCATTTTGAGTATACAATGTAAATAGATTGTTTTTACGTTAGTTGTGGGCTTTTGTTATTCTATTACATTTATGTTATACATTTTTCGTATATACTTATGCATTTAAATGTATCGTATTTAGGTTAGGCTTAATTTTTTATTTGTCATTATTTGATAGTTTTTCGTACATATACATAAAAATTTCCACTCGAACAGGTCGCTGGTAATAGATAGTTTATTATTTTTTATGTTAATTATTTTTAATATTTGCCTTTTTCAACTATAAGTATATGTCTGAGAGGAAAAAGAATGCTGATAGATAATTTTACGGATTATCTCCAAAATTATTATGAAATGTTGTGGCTTATTCCACCTGGTTGACAGGAACATCAAACCAGGTCCAAGAGCCGGAACTCCTTCAAACGATGCACCACTGCCTCAGTACTCGAGAAGAACCGCCCTTTGTTGAAACCGATGAAGTCCAAAATGTGGGCAAGAGCAGCTTGAGTCACATTGCATTTTGGACTCAGGGGATACACTTTGTCCCTCGTCATATGACTTTGCACGCGAGTGTCCCCACATCGAAATCCAGCGAGAATTGTCTGATCTCTCCTTTTGCCAACCCCAATTAAAACAGCTCCACGGAGACTTCCCGCATACCATTCATGCGCAGAAACCCTCCTTCAAGAGTAACAAATATCTTGCCAGATCCAGGTGACGATTTCTGAAAAAGTAAGGCAGCCACCATGAGCAGTATCCTTATGGTTGAATTCTCGGTTCAAATCATCAGAAAAATTATTTCCATGCACATTCGCATGTGACGGAACCCACTGAAAGGTGATTTTAACATTGGCAATCAAGTGATTCAAAAACTGGAAGATGTTCCAATTAGTGCCTCCACCATCCTGATAAATGCTGAATGGAGCGTCGGCAGTCACTCAGAATCCAAATGTCAGTGCAGATACTCTCAGTTATGCAAAAATTCAAAGCCATTTTAGGATTATTGTGAAATAGTCAAAGAGAGCAAAATAAATAATTTAGATTTATGCAAAGTCTGCATTAGCAGCTTTTCTTATTTATTTGCTCTACTAAATATCAATTAATATATGGATCAAATGCTAAGACAGTTTTTACGAGTATTGATATATGTTTGGCAATGGTATGAAATGCTAAGAAACAGTTATGTTAACATAGATGATTATGAGCGTATTAAAGCCTGCATGTATCACATTTTATATATATTATGATAGTTAACATCTAAAATGGTGTTTTTGGCTACCTAATGCAGAAGGCAAACGAAACAATGAAATAATGGATATTGCTGACTTTTTTATTTTCAAAATTTCAGAGAACTATTAAAAGGTCAGTTCAGATCAATTTAAAATTAAAATTTTGCTTCAAGATTGGATGAAAGAAAAAAAATTTATGAGAATATTTATTTTCAAAAACTTTTAAAAGTAATTTCAATCTAAAAAACAGAGAAGATGAATGATAAAAATATGTTATTTTATCAGAATTGCATTTTATAAATCAATAACAGAAAAGTTTGTATTAATAAATTTGTATAAAGATATGTATATTGATATCTATCGATGATGCTATATATTATGTATATTTTTAAGAGTAAAGTAATTTTTATAAAGAAATTGTCATTATTGATAAATATTTAATAACTAATATAATTAATTTTGATAATTAATATCTATTATAATTGGTTAAAATTATTAATACTTTAATAATTAATATCTTATTAACTACTAATAATGATATTTTATGGAATTCGTTAATTTGTATGCATAAATTATATTAACATTAGACATTCATAAAACAAAAGCCCGAAATCTATAAGATGTAGACACTAAATATTTTCAGCATTAACATAAAAAAATATCGGAATAACCATGAAAATATTCTACTTTGTTTAATCTATTATTAAAATTAATTTATAGTCATTTTAATCCAGAGAGAAAATTTAATTATTTGGGAATCGTCTGCTTTTAAACTTTTATTTAATGTCCTAATGGAATTTGTTAATATTTTCTGGCAACTATATCTCCGTCTGTTTGCTTGTATATGGCGCATTTTAATAGTAGTCACGTTTAATATTGTCTATTTGATCTAAAAATAGAATTATGCCTGTGATTTTGCAAGCTTAGTTATCCAAAACAATTTAATCACTACAGTATTAAAAATTACATTTTGAATTGGATATTTGAATACATCAGTATCTGGAAACTCGCTTCGTTTAGATTTATGAATTAAAAGAAAAATATATAAAGTTATAAAATCTGAAGATTAGAATTGGACTTGGAATTCAAATAGTTTATTAAATGTTCAAATAGAAAAAACACGAAATTCAGAAGAAATATTTCGTATAGATGAAATGGAATCAACATTTTAGAAAAATAGATCATCAGATTGATATGAAAAAATTCATATTTCAAGACATGATTTCCGGATTTGATTATAGACAGAACTTCAAGATTTAGAATGTTATTAGATTTTTGAATTGCTTCAATGTAAATATTTTTAAGTTTTAAATGTTTTCAATAATTTCGGGCTATATATTTGATTTGAATAATGTAATGTTTTATTATGTCTGAATAGTCTGAAGTTATATTTAACTTGAAAGAATACCTTGAAGTTAAAAGATTTGAAATATTTGGTGTTGAATTTGTTTTGAAGTATTTAAATTGTTTCAATTTGAATGTCTCAGTTTTATTGGACTTGAATAAATATCGAATATTTGAAACTAAGAATCTTAAAATAGTTGTATTTTAAAAGAGTTCTTAGAATTCCTGTTACGAAATATACTAATAAAAAATCAGAATTTAATAATAAATCACATTCATATATACTATAACATTCTTCAAGAATATTATATTATATAAAAGAAGTATTAAAATAAACTAATATTCCGCTAGAGAAATACAAAAACATATTGGTGATGAAAGTAAATTCAATTTAAGAATTTTTCTGCTGTCAAATAGTTTAAAATTTTTTAATTGCAATTCTAAAATTTTTAGATAGCTAAATATTTTTCAAAATGGAATAGAACGCCCATTTGATAACGTTAAATATTTCTCTCATTACAAAATACGGATATTAAAAACTTTATTCGCAAACTAATATATTTCGAAACTTAATAAATTAAATCATTAGTTAATTATTAAATGTAAATATTACTTGGAAATGTTTTAGCAATCTATGTTTCTGGTTTGAATTTTGGATTCAACCCGCAAACTATATTTACAATAATAAATCATCATCGAAAGTATCTATTTAAAGATATTATTAAGATATGAATTAAAATTTTGTTGGTAATTCCGAACTGTCAGACGATTTCTGATGTATTTAATTTTTTAATTAAATTTAGAGCTCTTCCAGTGGCAATATTGGCAGACATCTGAAAAATATGTTTATAAATCAAAATTAACGAAGAGGACAAAAACTCAGAAAAAGCTTAGTGAATATCCTGCTGGGGGGAAAAAGTGAGAACCCTTCCCAACAGAGATTGCCAATTTGAGTGGTGTACTTGTACTCAAAGGCTCTTCACCTCTCCTCTTAACAATGCTTTGATAAAAAAAAATAGCACAACACATGTTACAAGATTGCTCCTCACGGTAAAAATCGAGTTTTTTCTCAAAAGATATTGAAATCGCTTTCAAAGCAAATTTAAAATCTAATGATATCTTTAAAGATGCAAACATATATTTAAAAAATGGAAAACCAATTCAGTTGATCTATACAATAGCTTTTTATAACACCATATAACAAAATATAAGAAGGTAAAGAAAATTAGAGATACAGCTATGGAAAAAACTTTTGTTTCGTTACAAAAATGTAAACAAGAATAAAAAAAAAATGGCATCCCGAGTTTATAGAACTTTATCTTGTTAAAAACTAATTTCACTCGCTTAATTTGTTTTTTTAATGATAGAAGAATCATTACTCAATGCATATTAATTTTTCATGCTTTTGGTTTTTAATTGTATTATAATATGCTTTTTTTAAAAAAAAAAAATTCTTATCTGTAATGATATTTTTCAACCAATTTTATTTTATTAGGAATTCTTATGATAAAACATATATAGGGAACCAAAGAATTTTTTTTTTAATTTTTTACTTCAAAAATGTTCTTTATTGCAACTTAAAATCTATGAGAAAAACTCTTTCATAGTTTTAAAAGGAAGTGGATCATATTGTAAACAATATTTTACATGAAAATAAAAGAATAGGCTTAAAATGGTCCAATTTTTTTTTAAAGAAAATTTTTGATTTTTCACGGAAGAAAAGCATTTCGAATATCTAGTCAGAATCTTCGTTTTAAAAAATATTATAGGAATGATTCATCTATCTTTTTATTATTTTCTAATAATAACTTAATTAATAATATTAATTCTAATAATAAAATAACTCTTTTTATAGTAATTATAAAAAATACATTCAAAGTATATTCAGTATCTGTGCAACGCTTATAAAATTAATTAAACAAATAAATGAAAAATATTTTTTTTTGCATTTGTTTAGAAAGAATTAATTAAAAATTTGGTGGGAGATTCAATTGCGCAGATATAAAGACTATGCCAATGAATGCTAACATATTAATGCCGTAAAAAAGTAATATTCATGTATCAGTATGCTTTAAAATTGAAAAAAATTGAAAACACTACAATTTTGATTGATTTTTACTTAATCAAACTAATTTACTTTCTACATACGTTTTTAAAACCTTTTCTGATATTCAATGGTAAATTTAAGTCCAACGAATTCCGTCACACGATTTCATTTTATCATGTTGCAGTTTGCTCCTAATATCAATCTTTAATTCTTAAATTCAGAAAATATTTTTAACATAAAAAAAATTGAAATTAACTTGAAAAGGGTGTAATTCATGGAAAAAATCAAAAAAATTTAGACAGAAGATTTTTTTCTAATTTTCACGAAAACATACCGATGTGTTTCTATATCCCCACGAAATATAAATCCTTGAGTTAAAAAAACCTACTGTATAAAATAATATAATTATTCAAACATAAATCCTTCCTCTCATTACACTACAAAACATAAAAATTTATGAAAGAAATATTTTTAGTCTTTAAACTGAAAAAAAAAAAATCATTTTCTACATGTGTGGTATCCTTACATAGTGGAATTTCATCCTCAATTCGCTTGAAACAATTAACTAGTCTTCTTATACATCCACATCAAAACAACCAACCAACCAATGTACATCCACAAATGGCAAACGATGATACTGTAGGTTTAGTGTACTTATGAACTCATTTTGCATACTGTTGTATTTTTACATCACAAAAAAATTAATTTGTTCTTACATAAATTTATTAGTATAAGCTAAAGTATAAATATTATTCGTTATTCTTGCCTTGTTTCTAACCGAAAACAATTTTAGTTGTACGTTTAATTTACTTTTTATATTCATAAACGTAATTCGTAACAGCCGCCAAAATAAAATTGTAGATACAGTGCCAACAATGAAAATTCTTACACATAAAGAAATAAACTGTCAAAGATTTCAAGTGCATTTTGAAGCGATAAAATAATTTTGGTAAAATTGAAATTAAAAAAAATCATTATGAAAAGATCAAAGAGATATGAGGTTTAAAAATATATGATGCAAATCTATCTACACTGCTATGATCTAAAGATTCAATATTATCCCTACAAAAGCAGTAAAAAAATGTACATGAATTAGTTAAACATCGTAAGTAATAAAAAACTTCTTTTTTCTCATCATGAAACCAAAAACGAGATTTAAACATAATGATATAGCATTATTTTTTCGCCATCAATAGATCAAAATGATTTGACAAGATTATGAGTTATTGTCACATACATTTTCTTTATGACACCGAAACTTCTACTATGACTGTAACGAATGATGTATATTGACAGGTCAACAATAACTCACTACCAACATGGCTGCCATCAGGGAGATGTAATCCAACGAAAATGAAATTCGAGATATACTGCTAAGTCTAGGGAAAGACTATTTATTTTTTATATTATAATATATTTATTTTATACTAGCCGCCTTTGGCGAGCAGCTGGTTCACCATGAATAATGCGCTCTAAAATTTTCGATTAAATCACATATTCATTAGCCTTGAAGTAATTCCGGGCATTGATTGGTTTGAAATTAATATTATCTTTAAGTTGATGGACGGAAAGTTCTAAAAGAACACATTATCCTAATAATATTCTTTAATTTTATAAATCAGTCAGTTTTAATGATTGATTTAGAAGACTGATTGATGTAGAAACTTTTATTTAAAATATTAATAAAAATATTTTGTAAAATATGGCTCACAGAACAAAGTATGAAGAAATCTAAAACTCATAAATGCATTGTTTGACTCAAGCTACATAAAATGTAATGATTTACTTCATTTAGATCAAATTAATAGCATTAAATAATATATATGCCTATTAATAATATTTTACAAATTGGCCATTGGACCGGAATTTGAATGCATATCCTGTATAAATAAAGATAATTTATTGAATTAATTATTTAGATATTGCAAGCGATCATAGAATCCTTTGCTTTGCATTTATTTTTTTAGAAAATATCACATTTTATATTTATTTTATTTTATCCAGTCACGTGCTGAAAGTTGCATTTCTTTAGATTTTATTTGTGATGATAGTTGTTTTTTTTATTTGAACTTCCGTCATTGTTTTCTTTTATTTTATCCAGTCACGTGCTAAAAAAACATGGTTAAAATATTTCTTTAAAAATTCGTTAAAAATAGAAGCTTAAGTTATACATTAAAACATTTTTTAATCTTTACATTGATGTAAAAATCACGTTTGTGCGATAATATTTTCGGAAGTTATAGCGGAAAATTGTCGAAACTTCGCTTAAATTTTTATTAATTCAAATTTTAATTGAAAATTCGAAAAAAGGGCTCCGAGGTGCACATTCCTGACCTCCAAGGTATTCATGTACCAAATTTGGTAGCTGCAGGTCCAACGGTCTGGGTTGTAGAGCGTCAACACACACACACATTGAGCTTTATTATAAGTATAGATATAGATTATAATATATTTATTTTATATATCCTTATATAAGAATTTCGTATGCTAATATATTTTTATAGTATTCTTTATTTTTTAATTATCAATTGGAAATTGCATTGAATGTTAAAATTATAACATTAAAAAGTGATTTAAAATATAAGTGAAAGCATCAGTACCAGAAATTAGTTTTAACTGATCGATAATTTAAAGTCAAAAGATAGAAATAGAACTTGAATGCACACAAGAAGCGATGCCTTAAATATGTAAGCAATTTAATATGAAATTCTGTGACTTCAATTGTAGTTCAGTGCCAGTTTTTTTTAGATCAATTAGAAAGAATATGCCTTAAATATACAGATACACAGTTTAAATATACAGATACACAGTTTAAATATACAGATACACAGTTTTCAGATGTATAATGTACGAGGGTTGGAACTTTAACAGTGGCAATTATTTATTTACATGGAATACAAAAGTGATTCGTCTCTCCATGTTTTACAGTCCTTCAATATTGTCCTTCAGCATTGTTGTGTATAACCCGTTTCCAAAGATGTGGAAGTCGCAGAACACATGTGGCAGCGCCTGTTCTATTCATAGTTCGAATGCACCGGTCTACCGCCGCAAAAATCTCTGGATGATCTGCTGAGGGGTAACACTATATTTTAGGATGACCCCATCACAGTCGCACACTATAGTCAGCTAGAGCTTTCATACTATTGGAATTCTGAAGAAATTTCGAATGTCTTGGTGACCCGTAATGACACCATTCGTTTGATTGGCGTTTCAATTTCGTCTGGTACAATCCGGTAATTCTCATCAGTGTTGTAAAGAGACTGCTGTGTACAACCACTGTTGCTACACATTCAATTTTTATCCAACTTCGTTGTTTTGAAAACATCCTGACAACATTTATTTTAGACCGCAAACTAATTCAAGGATAAGATCTTCGCATCGTTCCGCATGCGTGTGACGTAAAAAGGACGAGTCTTTTAACTGAGAGGTAAGGTAGGTATGTAGCTAACGCGTGGTACAGTGGCATTGTTTGGTTTAGTTGCGTGGCGTTTTTACAGCAGTATTGCCAATATTAAAGTTTCAACTTTCGAATCAACCGCATCGTATTAATCACAAAAGATCTATGTTGTTTGACTCTTTCGGGATTATTGATCGCCATTATCAATATGCAATAATGCATAAGTACATTTATTATTGAGTTTGACAGAAGGTGTTGGGGAGACCTCGCTGATTTTATTTTAATGACATAGAAACTTTTTCGCTTTTAATGCAACCTGAAAAAATTAAAATTATTAAATACGAAAAAATATTATTAATCTTTATTTTAATTTTGAATTTAAAAATTCCGTAACTTTAGAAAAATTGCAATTCTAAATATACTCTAAATATGAGCGCTTTAAACATGTTTATGCCCATAATTACATTTTAAAATGCTTATTACAAATTTAATTTACTGTAACATGCTATTATTAATTATCCTATAAATTAGTCTGTACATTTTATGAAAATTTTAATCCTTTTTATTTCAAGAGATAATAAATTTAGGTAGATTATAATTAAATTAATAAATTTTTTAATGATTTAGAATTTATTGTAAAGATTATGTATGAATAAAAAACATTAGTGGATTTTACAAGGGAAGTCACGTTTCTTTAATTAATAGAAAAGAAGTACAAAACAATGAATAGTTTTCTTTTGAGAAAATACTTAATTCATTTTATTTTTACTGCGAAAAGAATTATAAATACATTCTCAGACGTCTGTTAAACGCCCACGGGAAAAGTAATCCTTCTCCTCTGTACCGATTTGAAAAATAAACATATTTTTTTTTTACCTTTTTTATTTTTCTTTATGTGCTTATATGATTGTCTAATAATATAAAGCAAATTCTTGTTGCTTCTTTTGCAAAGACAATCTTTAATCTTTTCCATAGAGTTTCCGGAATGTATTAATATGTATTGCAATGATTAGAAGTTATTGATTATTCGATATTTGATACTTCTCGAAGAATTAAATACATAACGGGAATTTGCTTTGTCAATTCTTGATTTATACATACTTGAAAACCCGAGTCTCTTTCGGCTGTTTTTATTTTAGAAAATATTTAGATACGAATCCCTTATTAACACATTAAAGTCGGAGGATCTTGACGAAAGTATGCTAGGTAACGCGGCGATAAATCGTAGCACTACGACTCCCGCCTTTAATGTCTTAATCTCGGTTAGAAATATTTCACAATTACAATACGCATAATACGTATACGAGAGAAAAAAATAATTGATGAAACAATTGAAACTGTTTGAATTGCTTAGAAATAATTATAAGCAACATCTGTTAAACTCAAAATCATTTGAATTATCCGACAAAAGGTGTATTTTCGCTATGAAGCCTAAACCGCTTTGAGTCGTCTTAGCACATTAAACGCGGGGGGGGGGGGGGTCTTGACGAAAGTATTCTAGGTAACGCGGATCAAATCGTAGTACTACAACTCCCGTCTTTAATGTGTTAATTACATATAAATATTTTTCAATCATAAATACACATTAACTGACCATTTAAATTTAAAAAAAAATCTTAATGTCCTTTGTATAACATGTTATTCGAACTGTTTAACACGAAAACTGCATTGTTGCTGTTGGATGCAAACCGAACCTATTCATATTTAGTTAATAAGAGTACGTTTAAGAGCATGCTATCATCCAATGGTAACCATGAAAGTACTGCAAAAGTTTAAGCAGAGAGGTCACTTTATGACATTGTCAGCATAAAAACAGCTAAAAAAAAGCTTTAATTATTATAAAAAAACTTTTATGTTTGTATAATAGTACTTTTCATTAAAGACACCTATATAGATAAACTTAAAAAGCAGAACTTCATTCAGTTAAATATAAAATTTGATCCAAATCATTTGGGTCGTTTCGGAGATATATGTAATAAATTTATACATGCTTGTAAATACAGGAATTGTTTGTGTAAATATATAAGATAAGAAGCGTTCTTTCTGTTTTGCTCTGTTTTAGAGTCCCCAGTTAAAACACCATAGTAAAGTAAAAATTGATATTCTTTCATAATCTCTTCCACATAATTATTAAAGCCGCCCATTGCTGATAATAAACGGTCTCGGCTTTGGAACCGGAGGGTTTCAAGTTCAAGACTCGATTCCACCGAAGAACCGTCTTGTGAGGGGCTCTGATGCACGTTAAATCTGCCAGGCCAAATGTCCTCCCGCTGGTGTGGTGTGATGTGGAGAGGGAGTGCCAGCCCAGGTTTTGTCCTTGTCATCTGACCGTGTTTCAAAATGACGAGGTCCGTCCCAAAATAGCCCTAGTGTTGCTTTAAAATGGGACGTTAATCGAACTAAACTAAACTTCTCATAATAAACATACAGACGTAATCTTCTTTGCAAAATTTTAGTTCATCTCTAGATATCGTGTTTTGATTAAATTATTAGGTAAGGAAATAAATATAAGTTATTTTAGGATATTGTAAAGGGAACAGAGTTTTTTCACTCTCTTTTATGAATGTGAAGGAATGACAAAAAGAATGGTAAATATTTTCCTGTTTTTTCATCAATTATTTTAAGAAGATTTATAAAGATTTCTTAAGTATTTAAATGAAGATGTATTATTTTGCTTTCGATATGATTATTTGTACCAATAAATCAAGCATCTTGTAAAAATGTTTACTGTTGAACATAGATTTTAGAGAAACAAATAATTGATGAAATATCTATGTATTCAGAATTCATGTGTTTTTGTCTAGAAATTTACTCCTGCCATTACGCCAAGACCGACATTTGTTCATCTCTGCTCAATTCAACATCTCGAAATGAAAAGCATATACACGATATCAAATATTTTTATTACATGTGTCATCTGTATAACATACACGTGTCAGAAATATACAGTGGGTAAAAAAAGTCTCCGTACGCAGATACGAATGCAAATCAAAGTTTAATTTGTCACACAAAATTCATAATGATAAAAATGAAAACTTAAAAATGAGTAAAAACTAATATTATTTAATATTTATTCACGTTAAAAGGATGATAATACTGACAAAATTAAATAATAAATCGTAAAAACTCAAAAAATGCAGTAAACATGGAACAAAAAAATTTCCGTACGACGCCCAAGCACACGAAAAAAGTTTACAAAAATGCAAAATACATTTAACAAAAATACATTTAATGATCAGTGGGCCCTCCTTTGGCCTTTATTACCTCTCTTAGATGTTGTGGCATTACCCCTACAAGTTTTTTCTTGTTGTATCTGGAGAAATATTACACCAAATGCTACTAATGGCACTTTTGAGTTCAACCTCGTTTTTTATGTCATATTTTTTAAGCTGTCGGCCAATTTCTTCCCATAAATGTTCGATGGGATTTAAATCGGGGGACTGGGGTGGGCTATGAAGTTGTTAAACATGGTACAGGCACCACTCTTGACAAATCTTAGAGGTGTGTTTAGGATCGTTGTCCTACTGAAAAGTAAATCCAGTTCCAAGAGATAGTTTCTCGGCGCTGGATAACACATTTTGTTTAAAAATATCCATATATCCATATCGATTCATATTTCCCTCGATGAATTGCAAATTTCCTACTCCAGAAGCACTCATACATCCCCACACCATAACACCGCCACCAACGTGCTTCACAGTTTCGCATAAATTCTTAGTTAGCATTTTTTCATTTGGTTTTCTTCATACCACAACTCGGCCATCTGACCCATGAATTTTAAATTTTGATTCATCGCTAAAAAGAATGGATTCCCAAAAAGATAATGGCTTGTTTACATGCTTCTTTGCAAACTTGAGGCGCTTTTTCCTGTTGGTCAAACTTAGATAGGGCTTCTTCCGGGCCCCACGTTCATGATAACCACTTTTTTAATGACATTTCTCATGGTTTGAGTTGAGACTTTAATGTTGTAACTAACCTTTAAATCAGCTGCCAACTGAGGTTCACTAATTCGTGGATTTTTTTGAACTTGGCATATGATGTTTCTTTTATGCACACGAATTCATTTTGGTGGCCTCCCGGATCGATCTCAATCCTCAAGTGAATGAAGTTTACGATATCTTTTAATGATATATTGCACAGTAGACCGATTTTTTAGTCATTTCACTAATCTTTTTCATGGATAATCCATCTTTTCGCAATTTAATCACTAATTCCCGAATAGATCTTGGAACTTCCATTTTGAGACGATCAAGAACAAACTTGCTCAACAACCGTCGATATGCTGTTTTCTTATCAGTAATTAACTTTTTAACGCCAAAGATTTACTGCGGGCCTGTTTTAAACACGTCAAAAAGAATTTGCATAACGCGTACGGAAACTTTTTTTGCACTGCAATTTTCAATTTACATTAGATATTGAAAATAATATGCTTTTCTCGTTTTGTAAAAATGAAAATTTATAAAAATCTCTATCTATAGACTTATATTAAATACATATAGACAGTATTTAAAGAACAACTGCAATACTTTACAAATTATGCTCATTTATTCTTAAATTTAGTGACCGTACGGAAACTTTTTTTACCCACTGTACATGTTGAAAGCAGAAATTTATATACGTCATTCTTGGTATTATTGCATACCTTAATTTCTTGACCGATTGGAATATTTATTTTCCAAATTTTAGAATTAGTTGTTTCTTAACATATTTAATTAAATAGCAAAAAATGAGTCAAATTTCGGAATTTTTGCTCAGTTGCACACCAATAACTTTAACCTAATAACCAGTCGGAAATATTTTTATTTCTATCATTTTAAAGAACAAACAATTTATTTTCGAATGTTATCAATGAAATTAATACGTAATATTTAATTCAATTTTTTAAAATTTTTAATATTAATGTATATAGATTTACAAAAGATTTGCAAAATCCTTTTTGTATAGAAGCGAAAAAGAAAACACTTGCTTATTAGTCTTGGAAATATCAAAGAATACCTCTATGCTTGGCGATTTGGTGATAAAAATCAAATTATGAAAAATTTTCTGTTGTCTCCATAGCAATATTGACCATGGGTAAGTGGAATCCTAATAAACAAAAGTACTTTTAGGTGCCATAGCAACCCAAATTATAGAATAGATCTTACACAACAATTTTATGAAATCCATCAAAGAGTTTAGTAACATTTCCATGCATTAAGTAAATATTTAATTTTCCACTGATTAAAAATTATTTTTCCATGCATAGAATTTTTATTTTATTTTTATAGTATTTGTATTATTTAATTTTATTTCCTTGCTTCAGAGAAATATTTAATTCCCTTTTTAAATATTTAATTAAATTTTTTAGCCTGATTTAAAAAAAATAAATACAATTTATGGTAAAAGAATTTTTCAATGTTTTGAAAAATCGTTTGGTTTAGCTGGTATTCTCATTTTTAATTTTTAAAAAAACATATGTTTCAGACGATAAGAATTTTTATATTTTATAATATTTTGTACCAAACTTTTAGAATATTATATATGAAAGTATTTTCATTTCGAGTTGCGCCGAATACATCCATCATGTATATATATATAATGTTGATATATTCTTGAAGAAACCCATTTGCTGGCTCCGAAACCTATAAAAGGTTTGTTTTGTTTAATGGAATGGTGGGAGCTGCCAGCTTTATAACAAAACTTCCAGTGCCCATTGTGAAAACGAAACTACTTACAGCATAGTTTCATAATTTTTTTTTTAAATTTTACTTTCTGTGAATAAAATATTTCTCTAGAAAGTCTGGCTTTTCTTCACGTGTTTAAGAAAGCGGTGTATTTCCTGAGTGAAGAATTCTTATCGGTAAAGCAATATATACAACTATTCAAAGAACATAGTATATTTTATAAATGCACTTTAAGTACTCGAGGGAAATTATATGAACTCTGCTTTCCGTACACAATAAAATTAACTAGGGAAAAAAGAAGGAATTATATGATTTTTTTTATTTAATGGTAACTAGAAGTGTTACCATTAAATAAAAAAAATTCAATATATATTGTCGCAAAGATTTAAATAAACAAACCATCAGCTTTAACTCTTTATTTACAGAATTATGTTACCATCTATTTTTCAACTTCATTTTTTCACCAGTAGTTCAGTTTCCTTTGCAGAATAATCCCAGGGAACCCAAGAAAAAAATGTAATTGACAGTGATATCTTAATTAATTTAATTATTAATAAAATATTTTTAATTCCTACTTTTATCTTATATTAACCTCTTGTTATTTTGGTTACATTCTTCGTGCTCTTTAGAATACCATCCGCAAAAAATAGTCATATAGTATAGTCCGTGTTTCCACTAAAAGGGGTTGCAGTAGCTTCTGAGGGTGACCCCTGAGCACCCAGAAGGCAGAAGTCCGACTTGTAGCTCAAATGAAGATGACACACACATTCGCTAGCACAACTCCTTTTTACAGGGGGGCACATTCACACGCCTCACACACAGAGTAACAACCATGCCCGAACCGGGATTCGAACCCGGAACGCCCAGATCACTGGGAAGACATGCTACCCCTGTTCCATGACGCCGACATATAGTAAAGATATAAGTTAGATTTAAATGGTACTTTCAATTGCCGTCAGTAAATAAGGGCTTAAACTAACAAACAAGTTTATTGAAGGAAAGTGGCGACTTGCAACTTTACAAGGTCGACTAGTGGGTATAGCTTTTATACACGAACAGAATATACGAGAAACAACTAATTTAGATAACAAAGAAAGGTCTACAATGTTAGAGAACTTACGGAAACGATAACTAAGGAAACAAACTAAAAATCCATTCTTTGTATACAACAGTTAAACTAAATATCCATACTTTGGATATAACAGGCATAGCAAGCATCGAAACCCCAAACTCTGGGCTTAGAACACTTGCTTCAACCACTCGGCCACCGAGCTGGTGGTAAGCTTTTTTTATGCTGCAATATTATCATGTTTAACTATCTAGCTCTAATTCTATTATAAGTAAACCGTACTAATGCAAATAGATAATATATTTATTTATATTACATAAACCTTTTAATCATGATATTTATTTTGTAACTCTAATTATATTGGATTGAAACATAATTTTTTTCTATATATTAGAACAAATTATATAAATAAACTAAAATGTAAGCGTTTTGTTGTCTTTGTCGGTAAAAGAAATATAAACCGTTGAAAACATTTTATTCAGTTTTATCTTGCAAATTTAAACAAAGACTTGAAACAAATATTTCGTGATCATGAATTGAATAATTATTTTTATTGTGAAAAAAACTAAGCCACGATTGCACATGCATCAAATTGCAACAACAAACAACATGACGGTGTGAAATGATATTTAATGTCTCCTTAACATGAGTTTTTTTAGGTTTCATGTTATTTAAAACATTCAAAATTTGATTACTCGATTTTTAATTACCGATGTCAGGTTTCATGTCATTTGAAAGGATTCATAATTTGAATACGCGTTTTCAATTATCGTTATCAGGTTTCAGGCATGCTACTTAAAGCATTCCAAATTGGACTGCTTGATTTCAGTGATCAATGTCAGGCTTCATGTTATTTAAAACATTCAAAATTTGATTTCCCGATTTCAAAATATGTAATCATGTTTCAAATTACTTAAAGCACGTGATGATGGCATTGGCGAGAACTGTGTAGGTAGAATTCCGTCAAGGATCAAACCTGTGCTGTTTGGGTTTGAAATCCAATAACTTATCCATTTGACAAAAGCGAACGCTGATGTCTAGCGGCTGTTACAGGCTTACACCAGTCAAATTGACGCAGCAATCAAAGATCACCACTTTGATTGACGCAGCAATTAAGGTTATCAAACTCACTTGACGTAGCAGCAACTCTCTTCACTCGCCATAACGCTTGGCACTATGAAATCGTTCGTCTCTACCTACTCACTGGTAGGAAAGTATTGTGGTGACATTTTAATAAGCCAGTAACATCCACAAGACATCAGCTTTCGCTTTTGTTGAATGGCACAATTTCGTCAACATCATTGTCATAAGCATTCAAACTTTGATTGCTTGATTTCATTGACATGAACATTGTCAATTTTATACTCTTTGGAGAAACGTGATCGATGTGAGAAAGAAAATGTATCTTCAAACTCGATCTTTGGTCTGCAGTAATGTAATTAGGAGCGTTTTGTGCTTTGAAATACAATGTTAAAAACTAAACATGCATTTTTGACAATTTTCTCGTATTTAGTTAAATTCAAAATTTGATAGCCTCCCACAATTTCGGATGCAAAACTACAAAAAAAATTATTTATTAAAACCATTCCGTTTTTTGAATCATCTATACACGAACATACAGATAGACAAATGGACGCTTTTCTTTGGCAGATGTGGTCCAAAACTTTACACACATCTATGATTCTTATAATAAATATTTATTCCTTTATGAAGTCCATTGTATTTTGGAGTTATGTGTTCTCATGCATAAGAATAGAAAACTTTCTCTTCGTTAGATTTTGTCCACATGCTGAAAGAGATTTACAAATTTTATATTAAGACTGCTTATCAAATTTCATATCCCAAGAGCAATGCATTTTTTAGTTGGCATATTTATAAATAGACCGATCGTATTTCAAATTAATTTTTTTATTTGCTAACAATGAAGTTTGAGAAGTAAAAGGGCCGCTGTTATCTGATGGTAAGTTCTTCTTCTTGTATACAGCCGACCATCCCGCTACCACTAAGCGTAGCAGTATCGACAGGAGTTGGTAAGGTCTTGGCTTCGGAACCGAAGGGTTTCAGGTTCGAAACTCGATTCTGCCGAATAACCATCGTGTAAGGGGGTCTCTTGCACGTTAAATCTGTCAGGCCAAACATCCTCCCACTAATGTGGTGTGGAGAGGGGGTGCCAGCTCATGTGTCCTCCTCGTCATCTGACTCTGGTTAAATAATAACGAGGTCCGTCCCAAAAATGCCTTAGTGTTGCTTTACAACGGGACGTTAATATAACTAAACTAAACTAAACTTGAAAAGTAATAGTTCAATTCAAATTTGAATTTTTTGAAATTTCGGTACCTTTTAGTTGTACACTTCTTGTCCAAGAAAATAAATATCATTTTGTTAAGTCATATTCACAACTGTAAAAGTTTTATGGCCAACTACTGATTATTCAGTCGTTACATTTGATGATAAAATCAGATTGAAATCGAACACTCATTACCCCCCAAAAATACTTTGTCTACAAAATACTTTCTTCATTTCTTACTCTCATTTGTGCTTATGTCCTTTTTATGGGAAGTACTTTAAAAGATCCCGGCCTCATTTATATAACATTCTGCAAATATCACCCTATCTCCCTTTCACCAAAGAGTTGTGCTTATTTTTTTTTGAAGTACTCTTCTAATGTAAAATGTATGTAAATGTTGGTAGTTAAGAGCATTAAAAAGAGGAGATACATGTACCTTCAGTTCCCAAATGGATATGGTCTCTTTCATTACGATTTCAACTTCTAAGCAACTTCTTTGAGGAAGAAATAAAATTTTCAACAAGACCATTCCTTTGAAAAGAATCTGGAGGGAGAAATTAATGTGTAAGAAGTTGATAGTAAGAATTTAGGGATATTGCAAGCACGTTTGCTCCATATATTTGGATTCACTAACCATGAAATGATATACGAAGAAAAATGCGCCTCAACTGTGAGAATATATAATATTGTAGAGTATATGACAAATCTGATATTGACAAATGGATGAAAAAGATTTTAATTAGATCAGAATACTTTTATGATTCTTTCCTAATTTGTTTCGTGCTCTAGGTATAGAGACAGTATAGTAACCACCGAAAAATTCGATCTCCCTGCTAGAGAATCCCCTCAGTTCGTAAACACATTTTTGGAAAATGTCAGTATGTATGGAACGAATTTAAACAAAAAAGGCTTTGTGCTAGATGGATGAAATTTGTTATATTGATTTTTTGCTGTTTTTTTTAATTTTTTGGGTTATATATGTATGGAACAAATATAACACAAAAATCTTTTGAGCTGGGAGGATGAAATTTGTTATATTGTTTTTTAATACAATTTCTAGATTTCATCACATTTTTATCACATTCGTTGCCACTGACGCGCCTGTGCGTTAAAAATAATATGTAATTGTACCAAACCATCTATATTAATAGATGGCACCTTCTCTACTACTGTTAAAAGATACAAAGAAGGGGTTATATAATTAAATAGATGGTCCTGATGTCAGGCGTAGGTAGTGGCAGTGAAAGTGTTAAGCAAACACTATTCAGAAAAAATCTGTCAATTCGTGAATTTAAATATAAGCTAACACAATTCTACGAAACGAAGAGATCTAGATAGATAAAATTTTGTTCACAAATTTTTCTTTTATATTACAGAGACCCACCACGAAAGCACAAGGATCGTACCACCCCCATAGCAACACTGGCGACACACATGTACTATATTTTGTAAAAAAAGTTTGTATAAAACGTTTGTCGAATGCAGCTTGCAAATTATTTTCTTAATTCAAGAGAACTAGGCATCTTACTTTGATACGACACTCATGAACTGTAACTGAATTCAAGTTGATGTTTTGCTTTGTTAATTTTTTTCTGTCCATGTAATGAATAAACGATTTAAATCAAACGTTCTCCTCTTTATTTTTGATGTCAGCAATGTTTTCATTTTATAATTTTAGTGCTACTTTTTTAGAGTGTAATGACTTGATCCTGACTGATCAAATAAAGGCGTAGAATTTCAGACAATTCGTACATTTGCAGCCATATATGTAAAAAAGAACAATTTGTTTTAATCTAGTTGATATTTCATATTTGCAGAACAGTCGAAGGTTGAAGGTTTATCGTAGAAAGAAAATTTGAAAAGAATTCACCAAAAATTCGGAGAAAAATGCCACGAGAAGCTAACAGGATGCTAGCCAGCACGACTACTATAAGATAGAGTTAAAAAACAGCAGTCCACAATCCAAAAAAGTTTCTTTTCCTCTTCGAATTCACTCTTTATCTCCTTCCTTATCAATCTTCTCAATTCTCATTCATCTACGTGAGCTCGCAATCGACCAATCGTTCAGCAAAAACTTCCCTCATTTTGCGCAAACTTGGTGTAAAAAATATACATCATTGATGCGTCTAGTAATTGATCACTCTGGAACACGAGTCAATGATAGTCCCTTCGTAAAGTGGACCATTAGGAATCCAGAGGTTTGACACTCTTTCCATTTGAAGTTGCGATAGTTTACACCCCAACAATGAGCTTCACGGATAGTCTTTCAACTGAATCACCAGATTCAACGACCACTCGGCGATAAGAAGACACCCCACTTAGCAATCTGGAGGCTTTCAACAATGGAAGGTGTTCACAGGTGAGACACGGTTGTCTGAAAATGCCTTTTATCGTGAATGGAGCAAGGGAACGCTATAATAGTCATCATATGAACACGCGTTTTTGTTGTGATATAAATATTCTCGTTTCATAATGGATTATTCTAAATTAGAATAATGGAACAATGATTCTGAATTTAAAGAATCATGCCATTTTTTGGTATTAGATTTCATTTTCTTTTTTGTACTGTGTATATAAAGTATTGTATGCCATTTATTGAAAACAGCAAAACAATTACCCACCCTTATTTTATCAAAACTATTGTTATACCGTTTCGATGCTTGGCCTACCATCTATTTCAGATCAGATTTCAATTTCATGGCCTGCGATTTCAGATTTTTGACCATTATACTTTACATCCTTGTTCTCTCCGAAATGGCTCTTTTCCCATTCGAGCAGAAATTCCCGACCGGAATTCGTGGTTATTCTTTTGCTGAATAAGGACTGCAACTGAAACATTCTTTTACTATGGGAAGGAAATGACCTCAGCGTTCTAAAAATTTAAACAAACTGACCCGGAAAATCAAAGCAACTGATAAAAAGGTTACATTTTTTCTAATATTACGACTGCTCTTCTTTGAAAAGTATTACCCATTCATGATTTAACATATTTTTGAAATCATTGTTGGGAATAATATAACATTATAAAGTTTAAAAAATATGATAGTTTAGATAAAAGCTGACTGAAATGTAAGATTTCTTTTAAAATCTATATTATGTCTTTGATCAAACAAAAGGCTCATCAGGCAAAAGATTATACGACTATTATATTTTTTGTATGTTTTAGTGACTGAAATTTAGAATTAAATAAAGTCGTTGAAGCTGAAAATAGTCTTCAGGGTTGTAAGACTTGACTCTCAACGAGGAAGGTTTCAAACCGGTCAGGACAAAGGTCACGTGCAGTCTGAGAGGGTGAGACGCTTCTAAAAGGGACCAGGAGATAGCGACAAAGCCAGAAAAGGACGGGAGAAGCAGTAGGAAGGTGGTGTCGTTCGCCAGAAACGGACTTGATGTATTCGAATGTTTTTATATATACTCTGTAAATATAGAACTAATACAATAATCAAGAATATGATGTAGGCCGCGGTAGCCTGGTTGGTAGAGTGTCAGTCTCCGAACCGAAAGGACGCGGGTTCTGTCCTCGTATCGACCAAAGACCGCCGTATTGGCTAATGGCAGTTGGTAATGGCTTATGGCACAACTTTAAATATGTTATGACTGCAAAGTCCTCCAAGTTCCCATAACAAAACTATACCTCTGGGGGTTCTGAATCAGGGATGAGTTGATCTCTGATTTGTATCTAAATTCTGACTTGCGGGTGGATGAATGAGTGTATGAATGAATTGGATCACCTCCTAAAAAGGGTTGTGTCGTGTGTGTTCGAGCAAAGTCGTACTTTCATCTTAACGGTGCTCATTAACAAAGACAGGCGCACACCTCTGCCTTCATTCGAAAGAGCTCCGCTCATTCGGGCTTGGTAAGACCAAGTGGCATTAGACCCACCACCACCCATCATTTCGAATATGATTGTTCTTGTACTCTTTTCTATACAAAGTACACTATGGCAAACGACGATTAATGAGATGAGAGTGGATTAAGAAATTTGCAACTTAAGATAAATGGATAAAATGCCGCACCAGCCATCTTGAAAGTGACTTTAGGAATACACGCTACATGTGGTGAGAGGGGAGGAACTTTACCAGGGTTTTGTAGTTTAATTTGTTAGAAATAAACTATGCAAGCTGTTTGAATTACGAATATGCAAAACCGTCACCACTCAAGCTCACTATGCAAGCTGGTTTGAATTACGAATACGAATAATATTAATTCATGTAAGTAGATCACATACTTTCTACTCTGACCAGCCTAAAGGCACATATAAAAATGTGAATGACTAGACCGTCGCTACAGCAACTCTGGTTGAGATCTAAAGGTTACGGTACAACCCTTCCGTAAGAATTATGTTCCGTCATCGATGGGGGAATCCGGACCCCCGCCTTTTATGTACTCACAAGAGTATCCAGAACCACCCACCATGCCAGATTCAGCAATTCCTGTCCTTTTCATCCTCAATTACGAGGTGCATCTCTTCAGTGAGACTTTCATTTAAAAAAGAAGAATGCTAAAGTAACAGTTTGTAATGTTGTAATAAAATGCAACTTTCGATTTTAAGGGGCTCTATGAATTTTCCTAAACAAAAAAAAAAAATGTCGAGAATTCGAAAGAGGTCAAAACACACACAAATAATTTAGCTTAATTTTGCTTTAATTAAATGTACAAATAAAAGTAAATTTTTACTTTAAATGTCATGTTTATAATATTTATTATTTAAGAATAAAAATTATATTCATGGTTGTGTTTTAAGGTAATATATACATTTATCATGATCAAAAAGATTATTAAAAAAAGTTCAGTTGAAGTAAGTTTAAGGAAGAAAAAAAAGTTATTCATTAGTGTACTAAATAGTAGAAAATTTTCTTATTTTATGTATTTCAATATTTTAATATAAAGACTATACTTTAATGAAACTTATTTTAACTAAATATTAAAAGATACCTTTTTTTTTGCATGTTGTAAGGAAAAAAATATTATAATTGCTAAAAAAATTCATTCAGATTTCAATGAAATACCATGTTTTAGAGTTCGAAATGCATCGTTGGTATTATGTCTGCCTATGCCGTGTTTGTGCACGGTACCTTAAAAATGTTTTAGCAAAATATAGATAAAATTTAGTACATGGTGTTCAATAGAAATTCGTAGTTTATATACATAATTTTAAACCAAACCTATTAAAAATATGTTCAATATTGACAATAATGCAAGCTCGGTAGCATCGGTGGTATGATTGACGAAAGATTCCCAAACCCCATTCATTTCACTCACGTATGCAGCCACACGGGATAGATGAGTTATTCGAATTAATTAGCTGGAGTCTCATAAATTAGGGCTTTCAAACGTTCCCATACGAAAAAAAAAACGAAACTCGATAAATCTGGCGATCGTGGTTGCCATCTGACTGACCCTCCACACCCAATCCTGTCCACGCTAAAAGTATCATCCAACAATTTCCAGCAACTGTTTTAACATTTTCCGTACGGAATCGCTGTTTAAGTTTCCTGATAATAAATATTTTATGATCATGTTAATGTTTTATTTTTTGCGTGTGTTTGTGCCTCAATGCGTCACTTCTGGTCCTATATTCCTATAAAATAATTGTTTATCATAGTTAACTCTACCACCCCTCAAAGTTTGATTTTAGACTCGCTCTGTATATTACATCAGTCAATATATACAACAAACTGAGCCTAAGTCACTGTATACATATAATACGAAAATTCAACCTCTATAGAATCATTACGGTACATAATATAAAAAACACAATATGTAATGTATTGCACTTACAAACATTATATGAAATTCAGTTTTATATACGTTAATAATGACACCTGTTTGTTTTGCTATAAATATAAAGGTTTATGCATATAAAAACGTCCAGGAAGGGAATTGCACATGCATATAAAAATAACCATCTTTTCATTGATGTATTTGCTTCAGCATTCTAAAACAAATCTATAGTTTGGTGTACTACATACCTAATTTTAGTCATCTAACTATTTGCGAATTCTTGGTTTATTATATTCACTTGAGCGCATTCACAAAAATTTCGAAATTAGTTATCTGGACAAATACTTTTTATGTACGGAATGTTTTTATATAAAGTTTTTTATGTTTATTATTTACTAGAAAGTGAGGTCATACGGAACTTCTGAATGCCAGATCCCTCTCATTTGAAACTTTAGAACAAAAAGAAAATTTTGAAAAATTGCATGGCCAAACAATCCAGCAATATTTCAACTCAATTAATGAGAGCAAAAATCATCATAGTCCATGCCCCAGTCCCTTTAATCACTGTAACTGTCGCCAACAATACGTAGTCTACACTCTTGCCCTCTGAAGCCACATTCTTGAGATAATCCACTTATAGAATAATTTGTGAACATGGGATATCCAATAACTACAGATTGCTGATTAATGTTATGTTCGAGTTCCCAATATCGGACATATAGAACATTGTATTGAACTGAATGTCCTTTGAAGGTCATTTGGAGAAATAATTCACTATACAGAGAGATTTTAAAGCATCGGATTCACAATTAGAATAAAGAGAAAGGAAAAAATTTAAGGAAATTTCGATATCTCTTCCCAAACATCATAGCACGACGACGTTTTAGGGATTATTTTGTTTATTGCGTTTTTATCTTTAAAATTTTAGTTTTAATATACAAGACATATCCACAGAATAATTATGGAATTATATAATGAAAATACAAAAGATTTTCTTAATAATGTTTTACGACACGTGATTATAAATTCAATAGGAAAAAATGAAAAAACAAGTATTATAAAAAAATTAATATTAAATTCCTAGTTTGTTCGACGAAGAAAAATGTTATTTTATTTACATTTTATTAAATAATTATCAAAAATTTATTAATTTTTACAAGAATTAAACTTGCATTCTTCACCTTCACGTAAAAATTCTGAATCCCACCCATTTTACTAAATTTTGCTACTGCCTGCTGATTCCAATTTTCATTACAAACTGCTGAAACTCAATTTAAGGTATTAAGAATTAATCAAATTAATGAATTAATATTTGAAAATAAAACTGTATTAACATCAAATGTCATCATCCACTACAAGTTTAAAAAATATATCTGAACTTGAGTGGATAAATATCAAGCATATGATTAACGATTGAAAATTTGAACAAGGTATTTGTCTGCAATTCTTTGATTCACCGTTGAATTTTCTACTTCAGTACACGCATGTTTGTGTGCTTGTCGTCATACAACATTCACTTCAAATAACACTTTAAAAGAAATCCATCGGTATTAAATCACACAATCTAGGAGGCCAATTTTCACATTTTTACACACTGAGAATTTCTTTATTTTTGAATTATTATTCAACAACGAAAACGCGTTGATCTTTCATGTAACGCTCCATTTTTACTAATCGAAAATATCGGATATCAAAAGATTTGCCAACACTTTATTACTCGAATGGTGGAAATTCAAATCTTTCTTTAAGTTTTGGACATCCTTTACTTAATAACAAACTATCTGTAATCGTATGATTGAATAATATATATATATATATATATATATATATATATATATATATATATATATGAAAAAAATAATATTAAGTGCAATCAATCAATGATTTTGCAATGTTTTATCAAATCAGGATGAATTGTACGACAGTATATGAAATAGGAATAAACAAATATTCATTTTTATATATTAAATTTGTGTTTTCTTTAAAAATTGTAAACCTTGGTGTTCTTTCATAATGGTAATGAAAGAAACCATTTATTGTATCTCGTAATTCGTTTCATATTCTTTCAGAATTTTCAAATTTAATTTTAGAAAATGTGATTAAAATATTTTTCTTTTAAAATTGATTAAACATAGAAAACATATTTATACCATAAAATCGTTAGTAACGTTTAAAAGGTTAATTTTTGAAAATTAAGCTGACGCAAAAATACTTATACTACAATCATTTTGGTAATTACTGCGAAAAACGCTAACATTTAATTAAAATTTAAAAAACCCCAGGGTTGGTCTCCCCAAAACTTTCCCGCATAATCTGTAATAAATTTGTTACCACTGAGAATAACTTGCACATTTGCGTATTATAGCTACCAAATATTACCCTTTAACTTGGATTTAGCATTTCTACGGAATCTATTGTCTCCTAAGAGAGTTATTTGGCGTTTAATCTTTCGTAAATAGTTGCGATTGAGATTATAATTAAAAAAATGTTCAGATAATTATACTATCACTATAAACATCCCGTAATTGTAAACAATAAGCTGACCAAGTTTTATCACAATTGTGTGAACGTTTAGGAAGGCATAGGAGACATACAGACAAACATTCATTTTTATTTATATAGATTCAGCTTTACTTATAGCAAGTATCTTTTCAAGATCTATAAGAATTGATATTTTATTATACATATCCTAGATTTCTGTCAAAAAATCAACTATAAGTCAGATACATTGTACCAGAAAATGTTTTTAATGATATCTTGGCATGACGAATTGAACTGTTTTTCTAAATCTATCTTTGGACAAACAAAAGTGCAGTGACGTATAATACGGCCAGTTATAGTTCTCGTTAGCTGTCTCAGGGAAAGGTAATCTTCTACAAAATAATATAGAAGGAAAGTCTCTATAACGAAAAGGAATGGAAGTTTCGCTGGTCGGATTCAATTAACCGAGAGAAAGAAATGGTTGGGAGAATGTAGTAATGGTTGGGAGAGTGAAATAAAAGTAGAAGATATTGGAAGAAATAAGTGACCTTTGCTTTGGGAAGGTGAAAAATGATTTTAGCTAGTTGCCCTACAGTTTGAAACTTATTTGGATCAAACTTATTACTCTAGGAAATTATACTAGGTGTCATTCTTGGAATATATATATAAACATTTTCGAATTTATATAATTATTTGAAATTATATATAATTAAAAATAGGTTAATTTTGTTATTATTTTCTTGCATATATCCTCATAGTATGTCAAACATCATTGCGTAATTTCTTTATGTGGTTATAGTCTAATAATAGTTAAGTTTTATTTTGATTAGTTTAGTTATAATTAAATTTCTTTTGTTGACAATATGAAGACTATTTGGAGACTATTTAGTAATTTTGAACTTCAGTTTTACATATTTGATTCGGATTTTTATATTTTTATGATTTAATCAGATTATTATTATTACGCCGGTTAGCCCAACTGTCCGAACTTCTCCACCGTACTTGCGGAAATAAAGAAAATGATGATGACGTCGTGTCCGTGTTTCCACGGAAAGATGGTGCATTAGCTTCTGAGGGAAAAGACCCCTGAGCACCCAGAGGGCAGAAGTCTGACTTCTAACTCAAATGAAGGTGACACACACATTCGCTCGCACAACCCCTTTTTACAGGGGGGCACATTCATAAATCTCACAGATAGAACACGGAACAACCATGCCCGAACGGGGAAGTCTAAATCACGGGGAAGACATGCTACCCTTATGCCAGGACGCTGGCAATAAAGGAAATGATTATATATAATGAATCCAACTTAATGGGTAAAAAATTTGAAAATAATCAGTAATTTTGCAAAGACATTTAAAATTCAAAATTTCTTTTGGTTACAACATTCAGACTATTTTTGAGATTATTTAGTAATTTAGAGTTTCAGTTTTACATATTTGAACTGGATTTATATATTTTTATGATTTAATCAGGTTATGACTTGTACGCCAAAAAACTTAATTGTCCGAACTTTTCCACCATACTAGCGGAAATAAAGAAAATGATTATATCTGATGAATCCTACTTATTGGGTAGAAAATTTAGAACTAATCAGTAATTTTGCAAAAACATTTAAAATTCAAAATTTTACCTTAATTTTTGAGTTAGAAAGTTTATATTGATATGGAAAATCAATAAGGTTTTATGAAGTGAACGTCCACAAGCTCAGTAACAAATAATGACTTCTTCTGAATTTATTCTTCATTAAAAAGTAAATAACAGGTAATAAAACATAAAGGAAGAGCTCACAAAAACAACATTTGAAGTAAACAGTTGCAAACAAGCAGCAGGAGAAAGAATTCGCTCAAAATTTCGAGAAGGATATCGTATTTTTACTCCTAATCGATATTTTATCAAATATGTATTCAAATAAAATCTTTCATATAAATTCCCTAAAATTTCGAGCTCAATCTTCCCTCTTGGTAAAAAAAAATTAAAAATTAAGTCATCTCGCATATTTTAAAATGTTAAAATACTATACTTCTTTAAAAAAAATTTAAAATGCTAAATTTCCGTTTAAAATGTTTTTAAGAAATTTGACGTATTCGTATTTTGATACACATGCATAAAAAAGACCTTATATACTGCGGATTAACTCAGTTTTGTAAACATGTTACATAATCTTTTCACGAAAAAAAAATCTTGCATTAGAAAAGCATCATTTCCCTATTTTAAGATGCTCTATAAAATACATCACTATTTTGACTTTAATTACTTCTTACTCTGTTATGGCAATGGCTTCTCGCTGGAACTAAAAGAATGAGAAAAAGAAGTTATTTTAGACAAATATTTAAATTAATTAACTAAACGCTCTCCTAACACAATGTTGTGTAAATATTTTAATAATGAAAAGGTGATGTAATCTCATTACTTTAAACAAATGGAGATTAAGCAAGCGCACGTTTGCAAACTTCCCTATCCATTTTTAGTATTCATCTAATTCCTCTAACTATTTTAAAGACGATACGATAAGTCGATATTAAAAATTTTATTAGGCTAAACGAACAGTTTGCCTAATAAAAAGAAAAGTTTTCTAATATACTAAATTAACAGTTTTCTTTTAAAATCCGATTTCATAAAACATGTTTATATTGCATGAAATGCCTTTTTTGATGACATTACAAAATAAAATGCAGATGTTTGGCAGTAATAATATTTGCTATAATGTTTTAACTATTAATTATTATAAGCTTCCATACAGGTTGTATAATACAGCTGTCATAATAATCTTTAAGGCTCATTTTGCCCCTTAATCTTTTTCGCATGCTTAGAGTAAATAAAGAAATAGAATCGTCTGTGAGATGTGTGAATGTGCCCTCCTGTAAAAAGGGGTTGTGCATGCGAATGAGTGATGCGTGAGTGGCAAAGGTGTACTCTTTGCCGTAATTGGCGCTACTAAAACAAGAGAAGCACCTTATCGGCTTAAATCACTGTCTTCGTAACATTGGTCTTGTCCAATGACAAGGGCCATAAGGAGCAACAACGAAGTATCTATATTTACATTTACTCTATCTCTAGTCTCTGTGTATTGAATTGCATGTGAGGCAGTTCATGATAGAATGTCAATCGCTGAACGTTTTCTATCAGCTATTTCTATATGAAAAGCGGCAATAAGTGAAGTTTGAGCGATAATGTCACGTGCTTACAAAGGCCGAATTTTAGAGGATAACTAACGGCATCTGTTGGCCAAAACGAAAACTACACGTCTAATACTCATACAGAATAATTTATTTTAGTGGTTAAACGGGAGAAAACGGAATGCACTTCTCAATAAAGGAAGAAACATGCATTCCGCAGAAATCGCGGGATGAGCAGATTTTGCTATATTCGGTTTGATCTTGTAAATCACGGGATGAGCATCCAGAGGTTATAATTCTGAAAAAACGGACTTAGAAATCCTTTGCGAAACGAAATAATCCACCAGCTCTTAATAAAACATTCAGCTTTGTGTTTGTTTGTTTTTCATTGTAGAAAAATGTCATCCTTGGCAATATCGAAGAAATAAAATTCACTATAAAGACAATAAGGCTCACTGTAAAGACAATACGGATCACTATAAAGGCAATATAGAAGAAATAAAACTCACTATAAAACGAAATAATCCACCATGTCTTAATAAAACATTCAACTTTGTATTTGCCTCTTTTTCCTTGTATGAAAATGTCATCCTTGGCAATATCGAAGAAATAAAATTCTCTGTAAAGCTTCAATCTTTTATCTAGTTTGTCAAAGTTGAATGTAATTAGTATGCAAACAAAATAAATAATGAAATTTAAAGGATTAACAAATGTCCATTATCTATGTGACTCCATTTATTTCGGAACTATTGGAAAAAAAACTCTAATGATTTACGAGGTCAGAGAATCATGTATGACACTTATAGATGACCGACTTCTTAACCCTAAGCATCTTGTTTTAGTACTTGGTTCAGTTGATTTATTGTTTTCCCTCATGTTAGGATTAATTGTTTTCGAGAAAAGACAAAAATAAATATACTGTGATTAAAAAGGATTGTAGACATCGTCTTTTAATTACGTATCAAGAACTTTTCACCAATCTTATTAGAAAAAGCTGAAAAGCTTCACTTTAAAAAGCTTTATTATCTTTCACAATATAAACGAATAAAAAATATTCTGTAAGGAAATGTTTTATAACTTAAGATTCTTGTGATGAATAGTTTAAATTTAATATATATTGATACTAATAGCTATTTTATACAATTCTTTAAAAGTACAAAAATACCTTTATGATAAATAAAATAATTTTTGCAAGGGATTACATTGAAAGATCGATTTTGGGAGAAATTAAGAATAGTAAATTTTAAAAAGTTTCTTAAATTCCCCTCAAATTGGCTTTCTGTAAAAAATAAAATTTTATTATTGAGTTTAATTTTTGAGAAGTTACGTTTATTTTTATATTTGTATTTACATACATTTTAATGCTATTTTACAGCTTTAGTTTGCTTGACTGTTTTTTTTTTTTCAAATTCTAATCTTTGGTAGAACTTCCTCATGAAAAACCTCATAAATTAAAATTTAATGAATAATTTTTTTTCAATTTTTGTATAATAACTTTTTAATAAGTTCTTCCATTCTTGAATAAGTTGCGTAAATTGCATTGCTAAGGACCGAAATCGCGAAGTTAGGATCCGTAGCCATAACCACTGAACAAAAACTATCACCCACATCCGGAGCCTGTTAACTGGCTTACGAAACTACCATAACAATATTGCCCCACCAGTGAGTCTTTGGAGAGATGAACAATATTATCACGCCAAACGTTACGGCGTGCTTGTGAGACATGTTGCTGTTATGCGTGACTTTGGCTATTACGCCAAATGAGTCTGACGACTTTTGATTGTTGCGCCGTGTGGCCGACAACTTTTCCTACGTCAAAAAAGTTAGAGTTTGTCAACTAGAATTGGTTTCTTTTTTTTACGGATAGATGGTGCTACTGCAGCTGCATAAAGGTTGCGCAGTCAAGGGCACAAATGTAGACATTGAATTTCGAAGGACCGAACCCACAACATTTGGGCATGTAGCCACGTATAACCATTGGACAAACGTAATCACCCATATCCGGGGGCTATGAACTGACTGATGAAGCTACTGCCACTAAGTAACCAATTTCATATCGAAATATTTTATAATTGTGCTAATGGTTCATAATGTTAAAATTTTAAAATCTCGTATTATTTATCAGTCATAGCTCATTATTGAATGAATGGAAAGAAATATAACTTTTTTTTTGTTCAAGATCTAAATAATATATTTCTTAAGTTACCTGAGAAATGTTAGTTAATCATTTGATAAACCTCTAAACTGTAAAATTTTAGTTTTATACCTATTCTTAGACAAAAAAGACTTTACTAATTTTAAAAAACAAAAGTGTTTTTCATGGAACCGATACATTTTGATTCCAAAGAATTTTTTTAATTCAAGCATTTAAAAATATAACTATTTTAGACTGTGTTTTCAAAGAATATATCTCCCTAATGTGGTCACTTGCTTTATGTAATAAATTAATAATTTTTTCTTTGAATTTATTGGTTTCAAGAAACGAGTATTATAACACTCTGATGACTTAATGCTACTTAAGCTTTTAAAAGGTTCACAATCCGTTAGAAGTATGCTGTTTTACGAAAATTAATTTACTCCTGCTTTTTAAATTACTCCTGAAGCTATTTTGAGAATTGCTTTCAACCTATGGTAAAACGAAGCACTGTAAGTAACTCTTTCGCTTTCAATAAATATTTCATGCTTCACTGAGGAATTTATAAGAATCTACATTCAAAACACTTCAAAGGGAAATATTTTGGCGAAGCAGTTTGTGAAAACTGAAAGTTCCGTCAAATAAAATTTTGTCACAAAGGGAATTTCAAATTTCAGAGCAGAAGATTTCGAATTCAATTCTAAAAACTGTACAATGTATAAATTGCTAACTTTAAAACAAAAGATGCTCAGAGCATCCACATTTGAATAATTCTTCGATACTTTAATACATAAATTAAATAAAAAAGCATAAATTATGGTACTTAAATCAGTTATTTCTAGTTTCCATCTTCCTTTGATTTTAACTTGTTCTTCTTTACTTTCTCTTTAATTTTTAATTATTTATTCTCGTAATAATGCAGGAAAATATTAACTAAAGCACTTGAGAAAGCTGTACCCAGTGGAATATCCTTAACTTGTTTATAAAAATTAATACCATTGAAAACATAATTTTCGGTAGTATTAAAATTACATAAAACCAGCCAGTTATGTTTATTAATATTTTCATTTAAATATTCGTCATAGATAAGAGTACAGACATTTATTAATTTCTCATGGGGCAGGTTGGTATATAAATTTTCAAAGTCAAAAGTATTGATTTTATGTATTTTATTACCAAGCGTTAGATTTCGAATTCAATTCTAAAAATTGTATTGATTTTATATATTTTATTACCAAGCGTTAGATTTCGAATTCAATTCTAAAAATTGTACAATGTATAAATTGCAAACTTAAAAACAAAAGAAGCTCAGAGCATGCTCATTTGAATAATTCTTCGATACTTTAATATATAAATTAAATCAAAAAGTATAAATTAGGGTACTTAAATTAGCTATTTCAATTAGTTTCCATCTTCCTTTGATTTTATAGCTTATTCTTCTTTACTTTTTTTTTATATGTTAAGAGAAAGTTAAGCAATTGTCAAAAAATTCAAAATTGATATTTTAACGAATCTCCATGTTTTAGATCTACCTAAATTCGAACAACACATTTTTAGAAAATGTCTGTCCATTTGTGACAGAGATAATTAAAAAAACACATTGAGCTGGACGGTTGAATTTCGGTAAACGCTCTTACCAACAAATTAGTTGACTTCCAACAAATTTGAAGTAAAATAAGTTCAGGGGAAGTCCAATTACCCGGCTGTTCGAATATAAACTAACATGATAATGAAGATAGATAAAATTCGATGCACATATTTAACATCTATAATGTAGGCACCTGCAGTGCTGGAGACAAATCCTATGATACTGTCTGTATGTCGGTCTGTACTTCCGAACATATATATACAAGTGACAACTCAAATCCACAATGATTTTAATGTACCAAAATTGGTGTATGATTTTGAGAATACAAGTGCAGTTTTAAATCAATTTTTTTGTTTCAATCAGTCCAGGAAATCATGCCTGAAACACAAATTTGATTTTTATACATTAATAAGGCATGCCAGAGATTAATCTCTTCCCCGATCATCCCGAGTTATCTCGGGTACATATGTAGTGCAGTTAGTTACTATCCCGAGAAAACTCGGTTGAAGCAGAACTTGTCGTCATGATTTGTTTTATCACAGTTTACTCGGTCTGCAGGAAATGAAAGGAAATATTCAGCCTTGATTGGCAGTTTGCCAAGTTTTGTTGGTTTCGAGGCTCCTTTGGCGGTAAAGTGTTTTCCCTATGTTATAGTGCATGTTTGCTTGGGATCAGTAGTTGTTTGTAGAAAATGTAGTTGTTTTGAAAAAAAGTAAAATAATGGCAATGATGCAAGATAGCGGAAGCAATGATTTTACAGAGAGGGATTCCTGCTTATGAAAAATAAATCAAATCCAACAATACAGTGTACTCTATACTCCCGTACTACAGATTCCAGAGGTAAACTGTAAGAAAGGAGAACTGGATACCAGAGTACAATATATCAAGTATTACTATGTATTGTCCCTTGTTTCAAAAACTATCAAGCAAAGACTAATATTTAACTTTATTTCATTAGCTCTAATTAATTCGGGATGGTAAAATAATATTTATCTAAATGCTTTTACACACATAAATAATTGAACATTCAACTTAAAATCAACACATTTGGTTTTGTTTCCTTTCCTTGTGTTTAGTAATAAAACTTTTAAAAAATGTAATGCTTTTTTGCAATTTTTCTCAAAAAAAAAATATGTAAGGAAAGCTATTAATTGTCAAATAAGTTAACAAGTATGACACGATAGATTCAGTAACAATGTTAAATTCACGGCAAATGTTAATATTTCATAACTAATGTACGTCATTGCAATGTAAGGCATTCTTTGGCATGGGAAATTTATTAGAGATCCCATAGGAAAGTTTTGGAGACAATATTCCCACTGATTTAATTTTGTGATGCAAAAATACAACTTTTATAACACTTTTTTTTATTTAATTACCAAAACATTTATGTAGCCAAAGTGCTCTAATACACAAGCTAAATAAAATTTAGGAGCATATATTTATAAATCATGGAGCAAATTATGTCGTTTAAATTATAGTTTTAAACCTTTCAAATAATTTTCCTCATCGCATCGTTAAACTTTTACTGAATTCACATTATCTACGCCTAATTAATTATATGTACACTTCAATGTTTGCATTAATTAATTAATTTAAGAAAATAATATTTGCACGCTTTAATTAACTTATTTAGACTATGTATTCTTAACCTCCGTCGGCTCTTTGCATAAATGATTTCTTGTAAAAATCCTTCTAACTCTCAGAAAGAAAAAAAAAATAGACATCATTAAATAATTCGCCAACTGTATTTCTGAGTTAGATTTTAGTAAGTTAGTTTTATTAAAACTGTAATCTTATATATTTCAACAAGCAATTCTATATACATGTTTTTTTATTTCACACATCTCGGAAACAATTTTAACTATTTGGATCAAGTTTTGTATTTAGATAAGTTTTTGCTTTTTAAGTTAATCTATATAGGTGTTCTTTCTGTAAAAACGCGATTTTATACACACACACACACACACACATTGTTGTAATAAATAGTAATGATTAAAATGTGCATATTAATGTGAGTTTTTACATCTCTACATGGGCTGGCTGCTGAAAACTCACCAAATTTCTCACCGAAACTAAAAAAAATACTTATTTTCTGCAAAAGTCTCTTCTAAATATTTGTTTTTAACAAGCACGTTCCAAAAGGGTTTTTTTTTTTTACATCTTTGTCATTCTAGATCTTTGGTATTTTCCCTTCATACTTATATTGAGGTGATATTTTAATAAGCCAGATAACATGGATGGAAATGAGCAATTGCTCTTGTCCTGTGGTTATGTTACTAGGCTTCAGACCCAAAGGTCCCGGGTTCTGTTCCGAGCACAACATCACCTCTCACAATGGTGACCTCGAACAATGAACCTTCATGCAACTGTCGTGACGCCATCTACTCGCAAACAAAGTCATCAGACTCACTTCACGCAACAATTCATGCACGCTCGCCATAACGCTTAGCGTGACTTAAAAGTTCTCCGCTCCCTAAACAAAGATGGGTACGGCGCATTAGACATAACAGCTACACACAGCAACCACTCACTCAACAAACCAATTCATCACCACTCAACAACAACGCATATCGTTCATCAACTCAGAGGAGGGTGAGTCTGTGGTGATATCTTAATAAGCCCGATAACATCTACGGGGCATGAGCAATTGCTTTTGTCCTGTGGTTATGTTACTGGGCTCCCCGGGTTCTATTCTGAGCCAACATTACCTCCCACAATATTATTCATTTGTTACTCTTATTTACCTCTAGAAAGCCTCTAACCCCTACAGTAGCTTGTCCTCCAGACATCGGATACGGGAATACATTTACTGGATTTTCTTATGAGTGGTAGAAGGGAAATAAAATTCTGTATTCTCTGAGGCTCGAATTTGGGAACATTGGGTCCGTAGCCATGTAATATAACTGCTAGAAAAAAGTGTACACTCGTGTCCCAAAGTTCTTATCTGGTTTATGAATTTACCACCACATTACTTCCCATCAGGGATTAGGAGGTGAGACGAACGTGTTTTTAGAGGGTGGCAAACTTTTTAATCGCGCCAAGCGTTATGGTGGACCTCGAAAGTTTCATTTCACGCCAAGCGTTATGGCGGCTTTTGCTTCTGGTAGAAGATATTGTGGGAGGTGATGTTGGCTCGGAATAGAACCGGGACCTTTGGGTCTGAAGCCTAGTAACATAACCACATGACAAAAGCAATTGCTCCTTCCTGTAGATGTTATCTGTCTTATTAAGATATCCCCAAAGACTCACCCACCAGTGAGTTGACGAACGATATGCGTTGTTGTTGAGTGGTGATGAATTGGTTTGTTGAGTGAGAGGTTGCTGTGTGTAGCTGTTGTGCCTAATGCGCCGTACCCATCTTTGTTTGGCCAGCGGAGAGTTTTTTAGTCACGCCAAGCGTTATAGCGAGAATGCGTGAATTGTTGCGTCAAGTGAGTCTGACGGCTTTGGTTGCTGGTAGATGGCGCCACATCAGTTGCGTGAAGGTTTATTGTTCGAGGTCACCATTGTGGGAAGTGATGTGCTCAGAATAGAACATTGGACCTTTGGGTCTGAAGCCTAGTAACATAGCCACAGTACAAAAGCAATTGCTCCTTCCATTAGATGTTATCTGGCTTATTAAGATATCACCACAATTTCAAGAAGATTGCCTTTGTTAGTTCAGAACCAGGGTCACCAATGTGAATTTTCCGATGTTCCAATTAGGGACAATTGAGTCCGTAATATAATCCCTAGACAAAAGTGTACATTCTTGTCCGGAAATTGTTATTATGCTTATGAAAATACCAAAGGTAGAAGTCCAACCTCCTCGTAGGCTCGGACAACTTTTCTCTTCAATTTGATCCCATTTCACTACTTTTAGTAGACAAGACAACAACAATGACTTATAACTCTTTTTGTATAATTGGTTTATTTGGTGTTTTAAGTATCGGTTTATTGTTTGATATTGCTGTACAGTATACTATATCTTTCCTCTTTTGGATATTGTATATTATTTTTATGTTTATGTTCTCTGCCCGGCGTTTTTGCATACGGATAGCGTGTCGTTCTGGGTTCGAGTCCCGGTTCGGAAGTGGTTGCTCTGTATGGGAAGTGTGTGAATGTGTCCCCCTGTAAAAAGGGGTCGTGAAAGCGAAGGTGAAGCGGAAAGTAGCTTTGTCGTACTCTTGGCCTTTGTAAGCTCTACTGAAAAAACAATCGTTGGCAATTACCTGCCTGCTTGCTTGTAAAGTGCCATAAGTAACAACAACAACTGCTTTCTCTATGTAATTTTATATTTAGTCTCTTGAATCCAGATTTGGTCATATTGGTATAATTTTTGTATGCATAAATTATTATAATTATTAATAATTATTTACCCAGAATTGGTATAATTTAATTTAAATATTCTATTTTTGTCAAATGAACTATGCAGTCAACTATATATACTACCTGAGCCGCGGTAACCTGGTTGGTAGAGCGTCAGTCTCACAACCGAAAGGTCGCGGGTTCTGTCCTCTTTTTGTCCGAAGATCGTCGTGTTGGCTAATGGCAGTTGGGGCACGTTGAATAGGTCGCAACGCGACTGCAAAGTAAGTTCTCCAAGTTCCCATAATAAAACGATACCTCTGCGGGTACTGAATCAGGGATGAGTTAGTCTCTGATTTTGATCTCAATTCTGACTTGCTGATGGATGAATTAGTGTATGAATGATTTCGATCGCCCCCTAAAAAGGGTTGTGTCGTGTGTGAGCAAAGTCGTCCATTCACCTGAACGGCGCTCGTTAGCGACGAAAGGCGCACACCTCTGCCTTAATCGAAACAGTTCTGGTAATTCGGGTTGGTTTGATCAAGTAGCATTACAACAACAACAATGCAGTCAATGAATCCATGGTGTTGGTTCTTCTCTCCCCGGCGACTTTCAAGGTCTTACACCCTTTCGGGAAGATATGTCATCGTATAGCAGACCATCGTAGACTGAACACTTTCCAAGTAAGCAACCCACCTCAAAATATAAGAACAATGACAGACTTCAGGTTTATGTATTTCTTAGGGTATTTTATCTTCGTTGTGATAAAAAAATAAATGTCTTTTTTACTGTAATCACTTTCCATAAGTACTGGGGCGTTTGCATATGCATCAGAAGCGTCTAATGATTAATCAGTATGAAGATTTAAGATTTGTTGAATGTTATAGTTGTTGGCAAAAAATTTAGCATGTTTTGAAAAAATACAGTGGTTCATGCATGTGGTACATGCATGTTCTAGAAAATACAGTGGTATTTGAACTAAATATTTATCTTCTTAAATATATTAAAAATGCAGTTAAAATTATTGATAACGTTGCATAAATATATTGCTATAGCTTTTGTATAATGGCTTTAGTTAAAGATTTTGTATAATGGGTTTATTTAAAGCTTTTGTATAATGGGTTTATTTAAAGATTTTGTTTTAATGGGTTTATTTAAAGCTTTTGTGTAATGGCTTTATTTAAAAATTTTGTATAATGTCTTTATTTAAAGCTTTTGTATAATGACTTTATTTAAAGCTTTTGTATAATGACTTTATTTAAAGCTTTTGTATAATGACTTTATTTAAAGCTTTTGTATAATGACTTTATTTAAAGCTTTTGTATAATGACTTTATTTAAAGCTTTTGTATAATAAATATATTGCTAAAGCTTTTGTATAGATTTGCTATTGAAAATTTATTATTTATTTGTAATTTATTTTATTTATATAACATCATTCATTCCTAATTTTTAAAACACTATTCAAATCCAGTATCTATAGTTGTGTGTCAAGCTAGATTCAAATATTTGCTAATCTTAAAAACTGCATCAATCTCGTACAAGAATATATAGTTGAAGCTGTATGTCAAAATTAATGAGAACATCAATACAGTTACAGTTACCCAAGCATAAGACAAAAATACGAGTATTAATAAAATGAGGATGATCCATGACTAGGAAGTAAGTACAGTGTTGGTGCCTTGAATCGAAAGCAGGAACCCACATTAATATGAACCAATCAACAACACCAATACGGTATGTACTTGACAAATATCCAAGAACTGCAAGAAAAAAAGATGTTCCATTTTGTTTTTGAGCTAGCTCTTCAGAACGAACCAAACAGGTTGTAAATAGTTTATAACCTTATAGGAAGATCTTTTTTAAGTTATTCAATATCTAAAGAAAGTTGATAGTTCTATTTTTTCCAATTAAATTAGTTAAATTTAATTTGTTTACAGAATGGAGAGGATTTTGTTTATCGTTTAATTCATTAAAAAATCCAAACTATGATACAAAGAGATCAAGTGAGTATCGTATCTTTTTTAATACTAAAAAGAGGATAATTTATAATTATGGAACAGTTTATTTATAGAATTACAAAATGGTTTACTGAAGCTTAGGGATTCAAAGATAGAATTTCAGGATACCAGAAATAATATTAATTAAATTATTTCGGCAATCTTACTTATTCTTAACGTTAAATAACTCTGTGATTAAAATTTCTTATTTCTGCCCAAAATATAAATAACTCTAATCTTAAAAAAATCCTTCAAAAGTAATTATATTTCCTAATTGAAAAAGAAGTATTCTATTTTCTTAATCCACAAAGAAAACAAGGAAGAATTCGAGTAATTGTGTTGCAAAACAAGGATATTAGTTTTTGAATGTTTTTTTACTCCAAATTATGCAATCTTCTTTTCTTTGATTTTTGTAACGTTCTCTTTGTGCACTTGTTTAACTTTTATTAAGGTACTCTTTTGTCTTTGAGGAACGAAAGTGAAACTAAATTGGGTTTATTTTTTTAATTATGGAAAATTTGAAACATAGAGGCTTGACTTAAGTAAGTTTTTAAAGAATTTTAAATCCACGGTTTAGTTAAAAAGTTAGGATATTTTTAAAAAAAATTTTCAAAATGTTAAAATTAAAATTTAATTTTCTTTATTTTTTTCTGAAAATTGATCTCTATGATACTATTTGAAATCGTAGAATAACACACATATAAATAAAGGATTATTATTTCTTCTGACAGGAGAATTCTGACTAATAGAATATATATAAATATTCACTGACAAATTACCTCTTGAAGGGATTTTATCCAAAATTTGTTAGAAATCTAAAATTTTGTCTTAATTTTCAAAAAATTCCCAAATAATTCAATCCAGTAACTTGTAAGTTTTGGAATTATCTTTATAATATACCAGACAAACAGATTATCAGAAATCAAAAATTTTTCATCAATCAATAATCATAAATTTTTCTTCTAGATACAATATATTTCACAGTATTCTATAATTAATCCTTTTAAAAGCTATAATATATATTTACACGCAAATTTTACATTTCAAATAATTCTTTTAATTGAAAAATTTTTTTTTTGAAAATTATTTTGCATTTCATTTTCGTATACAATTTAAACGCCTTTCATTTCTAAATGAAAAAAAAATAATTGTATGTTTGATATCCAAGAAATGATTAAAATGTATAAAAAATGCTTAATTCCCAAACTCTATTTTAATGTCTATATTTAAAATAAAAAAATTTATGTAATAGCTGCAGAATATTAGAAAGTGAATGAACATATTTTTTAATAACTAATATATCATTGAGAGCTTTATGATATTTAAAAATAACTATGTAATCTCAAAAAATAACTAAATAATTACAAAAAAAATCAAGGGCTACTTTTCAAAAAATATTCTATAAAATTGAGTTTACTGAGCTTTGAAATCAATGTTGATCCTGAAATATTGTTAATAATGCATCTTTTTTGCTTACTTTTATTAAATTTAAAATATGGTGGAAAAAAGATAATTGCTTTTAATGCGAAATTTGATTTTCTATTATGATTGGCTTCTTCTTATTTTCGTAAAAGCAGTAATTTTAATGATAATCACTTTTCTGAAAAGAAAAGTGAAGTGAAGAGAGTGAATGCATAAGAATTATGATGTAATGTACGACATCATGAATACGATAATGAGTCTTTTGAAAGTTCGTAGAACAGAATTAGGCTTAAAAATACGGTGGGTAGCTTTGCAGAATTAATTTGTGAAAATATTTGCATTTCTTATAAATGTTTAGTTTGTAGAATATTAGCTGAGGAAATGTGGGAAAATCCGTCGAGTACATGCCTGTTTTTTTCTTCTTTGTATTTTATTAAAACGCATTATCCCTTAATAAACAGTTTGTTTTCGAAATGATTAAAATAACATTTTGTATCAAAATATACAGAAACTGTTAAAAATGAAGAAATATCCATTTCTAGAACACGTTAAAAAGAAAATGGAGATAAGTCTTCATTTTCTGAACAATAATTTATGTCTTAGTTGAAGGTGAACACAAAAAGGACACAAGAATGTGCTTTAAAATAATAGAAAGCAAACAAAGATTTTTTCCAAAAATTATTTATCACTTGAATTATTTATGTACTCATGTGAGATTAATCATTATTAATTCATTTAATAGAATATATTTTCGACAAAATAGTCAGAAATAAAACGGATTTTTGAAAAATTCATAGTGTAATTTACAGCATGTAAAAAATATTTAGTTTTCTCAACAAAAAAATCATAAATGCAATATCAAGAAATTTTCAGTGTGGCAGATCTCCATTGTATAATATAATATATTCACTTAAATTCAAATTCTTTGAATGTTCTTGAAATTAAGTTTCTTTCACTCCTATCGAATGAAAATATTATATTTCTTTTAAAATATTTAATTTATTTTTTTGCTTTTCAATCAGGCTTAGTTATATTTTTCTTTTTAAAAGCTATTATTAAATAAAGCGAAAATATTTTAAATTCATTTGGTCAATCGATTAAAGATCAATTTTTAAACCGATTTCAGCTTTAAATATCTTTAGATTGATTAATTAAATTGACTTTTGTTTCCATCAAAAATAAGTTTATATATTATTATATTTATACATATATAACTACAATATAAATAATTTTTTTATTGTTGAAAGATTAGAAAAAGAATTTTCATTCTAAGAAATGGAGGTTGTTTCAATTATTAATCAAATGATTGAAGCTGCGTTTTGAAGCTGAAGATTTCTTAAGACCGTATTTTTAACATATTCTAATCCCAAAGATAATTAAAAGCATTAGAAAAAAATAGCTATTTCTCGATTGTAAATTAATAAAATTGTATTAAAATATTTCTCCATTGATATATAATATTTTTATGTAGATAATGTTGCATCACTATCTACTTCATTCATGTTCAAATTAGAAAAAAGAAGACTAGTTGAATCAATAAAGAATGTTAAAAACCAAACATTTCGAATTTAGAATGAAGGCCAGCGCATTCGAATTTTGAATAAATAAATAAACAGCAGCAAAATAATAATAAAAAAATCTTTTTAAAGAGAGGAAATATAATTTTTTTAATACAAAAAATGAGCATTTCTCCATAATCTGCAAAGAAGAAGAGAAAAAATTTATAATTGACCATTTTGAAGACAATGACTATTAATGGAAAATTCTTTCCTTAAATCTTGCAAAATAAAATACTTAATAGATATTTTTTTACTATTGTAGAAAGGACGTGGAAATAATTTCTTTCCAACTGTATCAATTACTAAACAGCTGATTGAAGATGCATATTTCTTAAAATTGTGTTTGCAAAATATTCTAATCCCAAAAAATAATTGACAAAAAGTTATTTTTTGATCATTCAAAAATAAATAGATAAAATGGTTTTAGGACATTTCTATACCAAGACATAAAATTTTAAGTAGATAACATTGCTTCTCTATCTTCTTTATTTATGCTCCAATCAGAAAAAAGAAGATTTTTATTCAATCAACGAAAGGCGTTTAAAATCAGACATTTCGAATTCCGATTGAAGGCAAATATATTCGAATTCCTGATCAATAAATGAACCATACCAATGGAAAGAAAATCCTTTTAAAAAGAGGAAATGTAATTTTTCCTTAAAAAATATAAACATTTCTTTTATAATCTACAAAGAAAACCAGAAAAAAAATTATATTCACAATTTAGAAAACATTTCCTATCGATGAACAATTATTTCCTTAAATCTTGTAAAATAAAATACTTAATAAATTATTTTGTTCTATTGAAACATACGAATTTTTTTAGTTCAATTATATCAGTTGTTAAAGAAGTGACTAAAGACGTATTTATCTTAAAATCTTATATGAAAAAATTTTAATTCCGAAAATTATTAAAAGAAAATAGAATTTTTTTTTATTTCAGTACTATAAATATAAATAAATAAGATAACATTAACATTGCATAACACAGATAACATTGTATAAGTATCCACTTTTTTCATGTTAAATTAAGAAAAAACAAAGAAAACTTTAATTCAGTCAACAAAAAAAAAAGTTTAAAATCAAATATTTGAATTCCGACTGCAGGTGAATTTTCGAATTTTTAATAAATAAATATATATTCGAATTTTTAATAAATAAATAAACAGCACCAAAGTTTAAAAAATCCTTTTATAAAGAGGAAATACAATTTTTCCATACAAAAGATAAAAATTTCTTTTGCAATCCACAAAGAAAACGATAAAAAAATCATATTCACTGTTTAGAAAACAAACCTATTAATGTGAAATACTTTACTTAAATCATGCAAAATAAAATCCTCTTATAGAAAACATTTAATTTTGTTACATTCTTATGATTCTTTGTTAGTCTCTTCATTTTTTATTAACCCTCCGGGCGCCCAGTTATTCTGAGTTGGCTTGTCAAAAATTTCCCTCCATCCGTCAATAGGTTGCTTCAAAAAAATATCAGCTTCACACGAGACAGTGTCCGAAAAATAAACGAGCATTTTTCACCTCCCCTCTTTCTCAGCTGCGGGGTTCCCATTAACCCAGTGGGGAGACTGGTTTGCAATCTATCTGGTTATCTTATCTTACTGATGACCACTTCCCTCCCCTCCCTTCTTCACTCACTAACTTTTTTTTTCGTATTAGCAATATGTAAATTCGAACTAAACGGCGATATGAATTCACATCTTTGAAAGGGAGAAATATTTTGCATAGAGGTCTTAAATTTGTGAACTAATTTTTTTATATAATTAGATTGACTATCTCATATCTGTATTATTCCAACATTTTTACAAAAGACACTATGCTATTAATTGTTTTTTTTTCTTAAAAGTATATATATATAAAAGAAGAAAGGCATTTAGAAACATAAAAATGCTGATGACATGCTACACATTTAAATTTTTTCTGCATATAATATAAGTAATATTTAATGTGAATAAATATTCTTTTTTCCGAGTGCATATAATTTTCAAAATTTGTGTTTCCAAAAATTTATTTTTAGACACGTAATTTAAGATATCTTTTTCACTGAGAGGTGAAAAATTTACATCTTAATTAAAACATCATACCAATTAATGTCGTTGCTCTTTCATATAGAAGCATATGATTCGATAATTCTTTGACAAACTTTACAAAGCTGCATTTTAAAGCTTTTGGAATTTATATAAATGTTGGAAAATATCACTTAAGGTGTTCTTGCATTTAATATTAATAGGATATTTTTGTTTCTAACTCAAAATGAAAGACAATTTTCAAAAGATATTGAAAGAAAAGAAAAGAAATTTTTCACTAATTTTTTTTTGAAAATTTCCAATTGATGAAATCAGTTTTTAGTGAGATATGAAGCGATATTAATTGCAATTCACTCACAGTAGTAGCCGTGATTTATTATGTAAAGGTCTTATAGCCTTAGTTATCTAAATATTTGTATGAAATCAAAACGCCTTTGTAAAAAATAATAAATTGTGATTTTTTAAAAATATAATTAAAAAAAATCATTTAATATATTTCTACCTGTTATGAATAAAAAGTTATTTGTCAAGTTTAGTACAGTTTTGTTGTTAAATCAAATATCACTTTTGGCAAGAAAACACTTTTCAGCGCTTCAGCACAATACGTCTTAGAATCTATCTTTGAAAATATCAGAGTTAACAAATAGGCACATTTTTTTTAAAATTCTGAATTACGGAATATGCAAGCGTATGAATCGAACGTTCCAAATTAAGTAATATCGTACTTGTCATATTCCTAAATGATATCAAAGCAAAACAGAATATAAACCGAAATTAAGGCTATTGGAGATGATAACAAGAGCATGTTTGTAGCAACTAAGCAACTTTCAAAATTAATTTTACTAATATTCAACTAAAATATTTGGGTTGATTCTTCAAACAATTTTTTTAATGTTTTTCGAATTCAAAGAATCTGATCTTGAAGAAATTAAAGTGCCTTTTTGAGACTAAGTTTTTCATATTTAAATAATATTTGTTTAATTTATATATTGTTCAAAAATCTACAGCTTATTTCAGTGATTTATTAATAACGTAATGAATGCAGAAATAATATAGTGATTAATGTATAGAATATATACATTAATCACTAACAGAATCAGGTATAAATCCGAAATTAAATTCAATAAAGTAGTGAAAACTTAATTTGCATTGAGCATTTTATTTCTATTTTCAAGCTAATGTTCATTTGATTATATTCATTGCGCTGACGATTCCTATTTCTTCATGACACTCCAGAATGAGTCATTAAAATGCAAGATTTTTTTTCTTTTCAAAATTTAACCTTTGCAAATATTTTGAAACTATTAGTATGATATCATTTGAAATTGTAGAAACATTTTTAAATAGTTTTAGAAAATTATTATTTCAAATTGGGATTAGTTGCAATGTATATAAAGTATCTCATATGTCACATTTAAAAAATAGTTTCCTAAATATTTTAAAGTGCTCATTAAAATATTCATTCATTCATCATCAAAGTCTTAATGATGTCGTTATTCTTGATTTCATCAATTATGGCATATCATGTGAAAGATTCGTGTTATCGTTATGGCATATCATGTTATGGCATATCATGTTAAGATATGTGATATCGTGTTATTCAAATAAGCCATTAAAAAGTTCTTAAAAATTTTAACTGAAGTTACTGTTTAAACAAAGCAGATATTTTTTCTCAACGTGAAGAAAGTAACGCCGGAAAGTTACGGTAAAATAACAAAATTGATTTCAATTTCATTTCTATAAAAAAGAATTGCTACAAATTACTTCTAAAATTCTGAATTGTTTTTAAAACCTGAATAAAAATTGTCCCGAAAACGAAAATTTTGTCTAAGGAAAGTTAATCTTTTGAATTTTAATGTGACACAACAATTGCCAATAAGCTTTTCTGCTTGATTAAATTTAAATTAAGATTTAATAAATAAGAAATAAGAAATTTAAAAAAGATTCTAATTAGTGATTATCTATTGGTCAGGAAGTAATTATGTACCAAATTTTATAAATCCAGGACCAGCTGTTTATATTAATTTTTTGTTTATTTTGTTTTCTAGCTGTTTTCTAATTAATTTTTTTGAGATTATCGTTTCTCGCGATTTACAAAAAAAAAAAAAAATTACAATATGGGTATTATAAATATAACTTTTGATTCGGAACCTATAATATAAATTTACATTACTGCGAATTAAATAAAATAAAACACAAAAAATAAATTAATTTAAACACAAATAATTAAATTAAAACATGAAATTCCTTGCAAGTCTTTATGCCGTATTTTTAAATAAATGAAAAAGAAAATTGAAACATTTTTACATCAAAAATCAAATTTTAACAGACAGTCTTTATTTCTTAACTGAAAATTTGTCAACGTATTCATGTCATGAATTTTGAGGCAAAGTAGTTAAATAAATATATAAAATAAATTATTTAAATTATTTTTATTTTTGTCATTCTTTTGAAGGCGTTAGACGTATTTTAAAATTGTTTAATAGCAACATTTTACGTAAAAATCTATTTAGAAATATTTTGCTTTACTAAGGAATGTGTTCGTAAGTTATTATTTTGGTAAGTAAAATTTAGTGAGAAGATTTTTTTTCTCATAAGTTTCTAAAAACTACATGAAATATACTTCCTACTTAAATCATTTAACGAAAAGGAATTCTTTTATGAGCGCTAAGTGCTTCTACTCGGTTCTCTTTAGGGGGTTATCGTAAAGTAATCTATCACTGACAAGAAGGTCATTAACGGAGGGGAACGGCACAGAAGAAAAAACACGTCTTCGCCCTTTTCGACGCTTCAATTGAAAGTAGGAAAAAACCGTTTGCGCCCGTCTCGGAAACAACTGAACAGAACGAAAAAACACGGTTACGCCCGTTTCGGAGGGTTTGTGCCTTCCAGAAAAAGACGTCTCCGCCGCTTGGAGGGTTAAGCATTATGCATTATTTTTTTTGAGAATAAAACGAAGAGAAAATGTACATATTTCTCTAAAGTACTTATTCTCTTTGTAACGACTGCGATGAAGAAATTGTAGCTAATTTGCCGAAGAATTCTTTTTATTCTTGCTTTTATTGAATTAAAATAAGTTTAAATAAGTGTGAAAGGCTCTTAGAAGATTAATCTTCAACATACTATCCCTTGAAAATGGAACAAAATATGAAGACCACTTACTTTAAAGCATTTTTTTTTTGTTTTTATTAGAAATTTACATTTGTAATAAGCATGCATTTTAAATTTTTATTAAAAGTATAGAGATAAAATTCTTGATTCATATATTTTAAAATATAAATCAGAATAAAACAAAATCAGATCTTATGTTTATCAATACTAATATTGATCAAATTATCATTTAATTATAACATAATTTAAGCTAATCTTTTTATTTAGGAGATTTATTGAGTAAATTCAATGTAATATATTCTTATGATAAAAGTATCAGAAATATTGTGTAGAACGAAAAGTATCAGTTTGTTATTCGTTATTTATTACAACTTTTTCAAATATCCTTTAAGAACACCGTCAGTCTTTAAAGGATTTTCAAACAATGCTTTCAAGATTTTTCAAAACGTTGATCAATGAAAGAAATTTCCTATTTTAGAAATTACATGGTGCCATATCTGTTAAATACTGATCTTATGAAGCCTCGTTTGTTGAAGTTTTCGTCAGTGTTCATGTATAATAATGACATTGAGGAAAGATATATTATTATTCAAAATAAATAAGTTATCTTGCTACAGTTCAGGCTGTTTCCGATACAGTAAAACTTGTCAAATAGCGTCTTTTTAATAACAATAGAAGTAAATTGATAGTCTACCAGAGTGTGATTAATATATGAAATATACTTTATATTTTTAAACAGTCAAATATAATTGGTTTTGATAAACAGTTGTCTTTTAAAAATATTTGCAGCATTTCAATTATTTTAGAAACAAAATTGCATTACAGAAAAAAAAGTAATATTTAATTTTCTTAAATTTTAATCAGTTTTGAAAATAGACACAGAAAAATTTCTTGTCTCATTAAATCCTTCAAAAGAAATTTAGAATTTAATTTCAGACTATTATATGAAATGAATTATTGAACGATGCCAAATTTTTTTTATACAAGTTGTGCTTTTTATTTTTATAAACTACGAAATAAATTAAAATAAAAGTTGCGAAATTAGACAAATAAATAAGTAGAAAATTTGAGTTACTTTAAAAAGCTTATAAATGATTCTTACTATACATATAGATATTTGTGTGCTTGTGTGTGTGTGCATGTGTGCGTGCAGATTAAAGAGAAAAAATAATGTACAAGCATAGTATGATTGTATATATATTATATTTAATTTTAAAAAATTCCAAATATTTTTATTGCAGAAGCAAACGATTTTTTATAATCTCATTTACTAAAATCCTTCTTTAAAAATCAGTTGTCCAAGTATGCGGATTAAACAAGCTTTGATTATACATTCAACAACTTATAAGTAAGTAAGAATATTTTAATATATATATATATATATATATAAGTAAGAATTATTTATATTACAAAAAACGGTACTTTATTATGATTAAACAGCTATTTAAAAAAAATTATTCAAAATAACTTCAGCGGAATTCATTTAAAATAAAGCCGAATTCATTTCAGCGACCGACTTTTTAATAGAAAGGAACTCAAACGCAAGTAAGATATTCTTCTGTCAATAATAGAACTTTAAAAATGAAACGGAATTTTTTTTTTTCAATATGTGCACAACAAATCCAATTTCGAAATTAAGTTTTCAAAATATTTGAATTCTCAAGTTTTCAAAACATTGAAATATTCAAAAGAGAGCTTATTAAAAATTCATAGCATTCTCATTTAATTTCATACTTTTACTTTCAGAATAAGTATTTTATTTCCTGTTTTAATATCTTGTTTTCTGTATCAAGATCTCTATTATTCGGAAATATGATAAAATAAATATTTACGACTAGCTTTTATATTGCTTTCAGTATTTCATAAAAATTGCTCAAAATGAAATTCTTATGTTTTTTTTTTTTTCTAAAAGAACATCAATATTTTGATTAATTTTCACAAAACATTCGAATACATTTTGCTTATATTTTATTATTTGTGATAAATATTTGAAGTATATGACGTATCAAGAAAAGTAAAAATGTACCTAATATTAGTATTAGATGGAATTTAAATATGTTCGTTCACGAATATTTTTTGAATAACTTATTGACAGTGCAAACGATTATTTTGTTTAATATGCTTTACAGTTCTTTTTAAGTTTAATATCCGTTATACAGTTCTTTTTGTTTGTGCTTACTAAGTTCAACTTTGTTTTAATAAAATGAGAAAAAAAATGTTTGTATCGTTAAGTTTAAATAATTTTAAACCATTTTTTAACTATATTTATATATTAAAAAATACTATTTCTGTGATTATTAAAAATCATTCGGATATATATATACATATATACAATCATAAAATTATTAAAACAATTAAAACCCATTTCCTGGTCAACAAAAATTAAAACGAAACTATCTAGTTCGAAATCGAAATTAAAACTGAATTCGGAACTAAACGCTAAAAGTTCACAAAATGAAATACAACCAATTAATGAAACGAATCCAAATTACTATAATTAATAGAATTACGTAAACGAAACAGAAACGACACTAACCACGGAAACGAAACCAAAACCGGAATCAAAACTACGGATTCAAACAAGATTAAGAATTAAAAAAATTTTGAGTCTTTAAATCAATCATTGTATTTGGTGATTTTGGTTTGGTTTTTTTCTGTTGGTTATAGTTTTGATTCGGTTGTGTTCCTTATTGCTTGGCTTATTTTGTTTATATATATATATATATATATATATATATATATATATAT
>JAPMOQ010010593.1:3387878-3405058 GCA_026543055.1 Argiope trifasciata | reverse complement strand
GGGCATGAAATTTTTCACTCACCATACCCATCTAATTATTAGAAAAATAAAGTAACTATGTTTTACAAAAAAAATTCTTTTTCCATCTCAATTTCAAATTCATATTTATAGTTCATTCTTTTTATTTTAAATTTTGCAAACTTTTACAGAAATATTAGCCAAGAAAATGGAAAAAAAGAACATTTTTCAGACATTGAAAAGTATAAATTTATATATTATTCATGAGCAAAAAAATAAAATGCATACAAATTTTACGTAAACTTCTTGAAGATAACTGAAAGCTTTTATATTTCTTTCAAGCAGCATTTTTGGCTTTTCTTTAGCTCTCAAATTTTCCATCTTAAACGATAAACATGTCGCTTAAAAAGCATCCCGACTGTCTATTTTGCAAATTTCCTTTTGAGAATTTTAAAGAGTTTAAGAATACAGCAGTTAATTTAGTCTCTGAGTGTTGTTTATCACTTTAAAATCAATTTGAGTTAAAACCCTTCGACAAAATTATGCATTCAAGGTAAGACTTAGAATACTATTATATAAACATGTTGTGGGTAACCCTTCTTGAAATTTATATGCTGACTTCTCACATCTTACGTGAGGTGGATTGGAAACATACGTAAAAGATTACTTTTCTTCTAGAATTTTTTTGTTTGCATCTTGAAACCCACGACTCTTCTAGAACGAGACCAGAATTTGTCAACAGCTTTGAAATTGATTCGTCAATATGTCTTCCGTTTCAAAAGAACAGGAAAGTATTAGAATTCAGGTACAAACCCAACCGAAAAAAGTTTAACCTCAATATGTCGTGGATATAGTGATAAAATATTTGTTTATTTTAAGATCTTGTTTAATGATATACAAATAATGAACTGGTATATAAATCCCAAATTCTTTTTTGTTAGACAATTAATGTTCCAACCATTCAGGAAACAAATTTCCAAGAGAAACGGAAAATATATTTCCTGGAATTTGTCCTTTCAGATAAAATTTCTGAAAGCTATATATTTCAAAGCATTCGTCGAAGTTGCAACCTGAACTATCAAAAGATACATCCCTGCTTTTACTTCATAAGCGAACGATATTTCCATGAGGGCTCATACGAAATCCATGATGAGATATTCGCAAATGGATGTTGACATAACAGGTGTTTGTGGGTTTTAGAAATCCGCAGTGACTGTTTACACAGGAAAGAATATTATTTTGGTGAATTCCCCAGAAACCTTAGTGGAATAATAATGATGAAATTCGAGATCCATCTCTGAGCGTGGGCATTTATTTACTTGCCATATTTACGGAGAAAAATAAGCCCGTATATATGCGTGCCTTGAATACTAAACCATCATAAAATTTTATTTTTAAAAAATCATATAACATCGTAAGTTTAGATTAAATTTGGATATAAGAGATCAATTATAACACAAAACTAGTCTTGAACTTTGTTGTCTAGTATCTGTAAATAAGCTTCGCCTATTAAGGTATCCGACTACGTTCGGAGGAATTTTATTGAAAAATATAATTCTTTAAAAACTTGTTAAAACTATAGTTTTTAAATGCATTCTCAGTTATAATACAAAATACTATCTATACAATAAAAATATTTGAAAATATAATATATTTTGAGAAACAGGAATATTTGTAATAAATTTTAATGAAATTTAACCAAATCGGTTAGCACTCTACAAAATATTGTAATGCAGCAATCGTATTTTTCTTTGTACTCAAGTCAAAGAATATAATAATGAATGAAATGAACCAAAATCCAAGAAAAATTTTAAGATGCAAAGAAGTTATGGCTAAAACTATGCATATATATGCATTTTGTTCATCAACTTTCAATTTAATTTTTCTAAAATCACCTATAAATGAAAATGTATTTCACCAAGAGTAAAACATTTGGTTCATTTCATTGCCCATATTGTTCAAAACATATGCTAGGATTTTTATGTCGATACCATTAGTTTTTAAGGTATCATGTTAACGGTGGAAAATTTTTATGAAAATGAAAGTTTTGACAAAATTGAAGTCAAAGACCAATTTTAGCTGAAAAATATATGACCCTAGATGACAGGTCAGGCTTTCCTAGAAAAGATAAACCATTTTGGAGAGAGGAAATTCTGAATTACAAGAAATAATAATAATAATAGTAAAATATCGTCAGTGTGGTTGATAACCAGTTCACTAAAAAATTGTCAAGTATATGCTGATTGCAATGGCCATCAACCATTAAGAAATCGCCAAAGATATTATGTTACTTCATTGACTATGCTCGCCAATGACCTGCGTTTATACCTAAAATTCGCCAAAGGCATGTGATTCAGCCAAATGTTCACCAAGGACACGTGGTCGAAACACAAGTACCAACTTCTTCCTAATCACATTTAACGCTCAATAATTGATTAAACTTGAAATTACGAAACATGCGTATCTTCAAGGTTGTGAAACATTTTCCGACTGTTAAAATGGTGGCCAAACGCAACTATTTTAACAGTCGAGAAATATAGCGGAATTTTGGAATAAAGAACACCTCATTTCAAATAAAGGGAGCCTAACAGAGAATTTTTTCCCATCCATTAATAAAGAGATTGCTGTGCCATTATTTTTATACAAATTATAGAATAACACGATTTCTCACAGGTCATGGCAACTTTAAAAGTATAAAAATTATCTTGTTTTCATCATCTACCTGTGATTGTGACATTGGTGGCGAAGAAATTGTTGAACAAGTTTGCCGGAGCAAGGCAGAGCCTAAGACGGGCTCTCCAAGTCATTAATATAAAAACTCCTCCAGATTTTCATCAACTGGTTTCCACCAGAAATTAGAAATTTTTGTAAATTTATTCTTGACACCTGTTAAATTTTCTTATTCTTAACTTATATTATCTTATTTCATTTGATTCTTATATTAATCCTTCATAACTGTTCAATTTTCTTTCGTTATGTGAAGAAAATTCCGTAAGCCCCGTGTGATACTTTGTGGTGCACGGGGATTTTATAAATGCTTCAATAAAAAAATAATAAAATGAAACTATTTTATATGACGGAAAGAGAAAGGAGTTTAGTTTGAGAAAATATTTCATATTGTAGTATTACAGAGGAAACTGGCCTTGTTGCAGTATTTTAAGAATTATTCTGAAATAATTATTCCATATCATAGTTTATATCTATTAGGTATTGTGAACAATGGTATGCTAATGAAATTGGACAATAGAAAAAGAAAATAAAATTACGATTGGGGAAAATTTCACCTAATAATTCAATCGGATAGCTTCAGAATCAGCCGCAAGTAGAAAAATATGATAATTATACAACTTTTTTCATTCATAACAACTATTTAAAAATTGTCAAATATATGCTTATTATTGCAATCAGCCAGCCATCGCCAAGAAATTACCAAAGATATCACAGTTTTTTAGAAATTGAGATGTCAATAGTATGAGATTAAACTAAATGCATATATGTAGTCCGCCAATTACATATAGCTGATACATCTTCAAGGTTGCCGGTAAAATAGTTGTGAAATGCTTATGTTCTATCTTATATTCATTATATCAAGTTTCGATTAAATAAAATTTTCATTTCATAATGTGGCAGTTAAAAAGTTTTGTATTGCAGTATTTAAGAAATTATTCCATGCCCAAATGCTTGTTATCTGTCAGATATTGCGATTAATGGAAAGTTAATGAAACTTGTTTAACAGAAAAGATAAGAGGATTTCAGCTGAGGAAAATAGATTAGCTTCAGAATCAGCTACAAATATAAAAAATACTTTGATAATGCAGCTTTTCTCTGATGAGTAGTCATCAACGTTTTAATAGGTTGAAAGAAATAAACTGTTGTGGATATATGGCACTGTTAATATACTTAATTATGCAATTGACGAGATCTTAGGCTGTCAGAATTCTGGTGAAGAACCATTAGTTTTCAATTATTTTGTTCTTTGCGAAATTGTGATTTCCTGCTCCTTTATTATGAGAAATGCTTTTTCACAGCTGTCTGTTGATTAATCAAGGTACAATGTCTGTGTTGTTCAACCATCTACTTGTGTTGCAAGAGGTGTAATTACTTTTACCATATCTCTGATTCATTAATTAATTCTCATAATGATTTTGTGTCCGGTGCAGGTGCAGTAGCTTCTGAGGGTGAAGACCCCTGAGCACCCAGAGGGTAGAAGTCTGATTTCTATCTCAAATGAAGGGGACACACACATTCGCTTGAACATCCCCGTTTTACAGGGGGCACATTCATACATCTCACAGATAGGACACAGAACAACCATGTCCGAACCGGAACTCGAGCCCTGAACGCCCAAATCACTGGGAAGATACGCTACCCCTATACCAGGAAGCCAGCATTAATTCTCATAAAATAATTATTAAACATTGAATTAATTGCTGTGTTAACACTATTTAAACTCATATGCCTCATGTTTTAGATATTTCCTTGAGTACCAAGGGCAATCCCTATTTCTTCAACTTTAAAGAAACCTGATAAAGCTTTGAAAAATAGTTTATGAAACAGCTGCAGAAATATGGATTAGATTGCAATATGCCATTAGCTTCAGTGTATTTCGAGGTTTAATATCACCATGAAAATGGTTTAAAACTAGGATGGATTGTGAATTTATTGAGGAAGGACTATGAATTAGTTGAATAGGGGCAAGAATTTATTCAATTATTATGCGCAAACTATTTAATTACTAGCTGAATTCGCATCAACTGCTGCTGTGCAACCGATTGCAGTTTATACGCATTTTGATGATATTTGTGCTTGGATTATTCATTGATCAATCTTTGGTTAAGATTACGGAATTTCTCATTTTAAAACTCATAAAAGATTCAAAACAATTGACGCTAGGGAAAAATAAGCTTTTTTGTATGTACATTAACAAAAAACACCAATGTTTTTAATCCAAAATTAGTATATATTGACACCAATGGGATTTTCTATGGGGATTCCTGGATGGTTAGTCGTCTCCTTCTTTCTTTAAATTTTATTTATTTATTTATTATTTTTTTTCCTTCCATTTTGTGTTCATTCAGCAGGTTAGATAATTTAATGCTATAGGAACCGGGGACACAGGATGGCGTTATGTTATATATGTATATGTTTGTGTTTTGGAACGTTATGTATTTAAATGATTTTAAAAGCTTTAATAGAGAATCTAGAAAATGGAAATCCAATAAATTTCCTAAATATATATTTTTTATTTCTCAAGGAAGGTTTTTGTTGAACAAATTTAGTCTCTTGACAATTTTGTTTGAGCGCTGTTTGTGAAACAAAGCTGCAATTTTTTTTTTTGTGTTGCCTTTCAATAAATGTGTATAACTATATCTTTCAATTAAATATTTGCAACATTGCTTAGAATTTTTTTTTATTTCGTGTCATACTAAAAAACGGAATAAAGTTGGTACTGTGTGGATAGCTGTATGTTTAGCATATTTCTATCTACAGTTTTCTATTGTTTGTTATTTTTATTTTAAAAATTATTTAAAATGAATTATTTTACGTCAAACAGAAATAAACTGATATAAAAAAATGAAATAATTATAAAATATATAAGAAATTTATGATTTTGAGCGTCATGAAAAAATATCAGCTAAATTATCGTAAAATGGAAGATATTCTGGAAAAGAAATCCTGAAGAAAAACAACAACAAGTAGCAATTGTTAGCTCTAGTTAGTTTGGTTTTTAAACTTGCTGGTTTTTCTAGTTGGTTTTACATTAGGATTACTGAAAATGAAAATATTTTCTAATATAATGAATGGCAATATTTAATTAAAATGATTTTCATGAATTTAGATCCGTTATTTAAATTACTGGCTGAAGCTTTAACTAAAACAGAAATCGCGATAAATTGCCACATAAAATATTGTTTCGGATAAACCCTAAAATCAACATGAACCACTTGTTGTGTGCAATCGGCCACTCCACCATCAATGAGCGAAGCTGTATCGACATATTTGTTTATGGCTATTTTTATCATAATCCACCAATATTATTGGTCAATTCAACATATTGACTTTCAATTCAAGGTGGTTGGCCCCCAATCACAAAGTGGTCAATCTCTAAATCCCCTACTCATCTTTATCTACACACTCATTATGTTAAACAAGGAGTAAGCCACCACTTTGAAATTTTTCTCAAAATTCACTATATCCCTCCGAATGTATGCTCAAAGACAAAAGAAAACAAGCACTTTTAATTTTTCAAATAGTTGGTAAAAAGGCTGTCAATTTTATAACATTATATCTTTCAGTATTTTAAGATTTTCTGGCACCGTTAATACTTAGCTTTAGTCATTATTTTTAATTTATAGGTTCTTTCTTAATTTCGATAACATGATCTTCTAAAAATACTTCAGGAACAAATAATTCTTTTTTTTTTGTTTAAATTTAATAATTGAAATTTCATGCTCTTAAAAATGATAATATGTCATCGTATCTTTTGATCTATAAATCTATTACTGAGTGACTGTATTTCGGTTAATGTAAGCCATCTTTGTATGTAAATACATTGCTATCATGCTCTCAATATTTTTTATAATGCCAAAAGAGACAAAAAAAATTTAATGAATAACTGCTTATTATTTAATTTGGCAGTAAGGCAAATAACAAATATTTTCAGTAAGAAATAAATTATTTTGATAATGAAACAATGATAATTGGAAAATGGAAAAAATGAATACGCTTTAATGAGAATTTCTCCAGCCCAAATTTGAATTTCTTTAAAAAAATATACTTCAGTAAGGTAGTATGAACAAGATTAGATACGCTGCATTTAGTAGAAAGAATATTTCATTTTTTCTTTAATGGAAAATTTATGGTAAGTTAATGATATAACTTTTATTTTAACTCTCACTCTGACTGTTAATATTTAAATTTAAATTCCATTACTGTTATAATAATTTGATAAAAGATGTAAATTTTTTTCTTAACCTGCAGCACGTAAACCATTACAAATTACAATAAGAATGTCAAAATAGTATGAAGGAAATAAAAGGTTTTTTATATACAATGGATTCAATTTATAATTTGTGTCATATATAACTGTTTTATGTTCAAGTAGCATAAAATAAAAAAAATTAGGAAAGGGCTACAACGTAATTTATTGTGGAAAATAAGGCAAAACACAACTAACTAAACTATAAAACTAACTGTTTTCGTGACTACCTTGTTCATCATATGTCGTATGTCAGGAATAGCATGAATACATACAAAGATATATTAATCCTTACTATCGACTTAGCAGAAAAAGGTTAGATGTTGGTTATATGTCATGTCAATTAAATCGCTTAGATATTACTTCGTACAGATGATGATGACGTAACATTTCTTGTTTAAATACCCCTACATCCAGCACACCCTAAAGGGCTACAATGTAATTTATTGTTGGAAATTAAGCAAAAAAGGAACATAAAACTAACTGTCGTTAGTTATCAGCTGGTTCGCAGTGTGTCAGAAATATTATCAGTAAATACAAAGACACATTATCGACTAGTCACTTTTAGCGATCAGCTATTCGGAGCAAGAAAAGGGGGGAGGTTGGTGATATGTCATGTCAGTTAAATTGCTTAGATATTATCTCATACAGATGATGACGTGATATTTCTTGTTTAAATATCCCTATACCCAGTAGATCCTAAAGGGCTACTACGTAATTTATCGTTGAAAATTAGGCAAAAAAGAAATATATTTATTAGTATTTTTAAGGGTTATCACATAACCTTCTTCATCCCCCCAAGAGTTTGCCTGAATTTTATTTTTTGAAATTTTTAATAAAATTTCAAACAAATCGCTGCAAAGTGATTCCCAACTTATAGTATAAATAAATGTCAAATGTGATAGCTGTAGGTCGAATGGTTTGGCCTGTAGAATACCAACATGCACTCACATGCAATTTCATCTTTATTATTAGCTACATTAGACATGTAATACACCAATTTAGTTTCAGGATTACTGAGACGTTTTTCCGAAAGAGTATTCTTTTCACAGCACCGTATTAAAAGAATATACATTATATATTGATTGGCTTGCGGCAGGAATTGACTCGAATGATAAATAATATGATAGACCTTGATTTATTTCTGGAATTCTGATTGATCAAGTACTAAAACAAAAAGAATTTTCACTATAATTCCATTTTATATAAAATATGCGAACCTTTTGAGCCAAATTTTCACAATAGAAGCCTTTCTCCACATGAAACATTTGTAAATGTTACTGTAAGTTCCAAAAACTTTTGAAACTCTCTTCTGTTAGAAAGTGACTGACCATTTGGAAAATTGATAATAAATGCAGAAAACTACATTTCTTTACAAACTTCTTCCTCCTTTTGTGCTTACTCCACCTCCTCCTTCCTCTCCTTTCTATTTTTCTTTTGACATTGAAAAGCGAAAACTCAAAATTCGATCTTCGGAGCACACATTGTGTTTCCAGCTTTGCAAGAGGACCGCGCATTTGTACAGATGCCGACAAAAAATTTCCTCGGAAAGCTTTTTTTAAAAAGAAAAATATTCTTTTAGAAACCTATTCTGGAACTTTAAACTCTAAATGTGACGGCATGAATAAAAGCAATAACCGCCTTATGATTCTAAGCATTTTTTAAATTGAAAAAAGCATACGAAATGTTTGGGAGAATTAGTGCTCGAAGGCAGATATGAAGCTTGAAAATAAAGTTATATAAAACACCAAATCCACGAATGATTTTAAAATAACATCCTTACATACATAAAATCAAAGCCATAGCTTATAATATTAAGTCAATATTTAGTATTTCATTGAATCCAATAGGTGGGATCACATTATGAATTTAAACAAGTTTGATAATGCGCAACTACTTTTTATTCTACAAATGAATACAAAATTCTGGTAACCATACATAACTCAATCTTACACAAATATAATACTTAAGAAAGTCAATAGCAAACAAGCAAACAGAGAATAATTACTTAACTACAGCACAATAGGTGTCAGATCAACAACCCTAAAATTAGATCTGAATCCACATGTAATAGCTTCAACTACTGTAATTTACTAGAATATAGAATTGCCTAGGAAGTATTACAAATCTCAAGGTTTAATATTGATAACCCTGTAATTCTTGTATTTTTCAGAAACTTCCTTTTTGTTGCCAAATTCGTTGCCAAAACCGGGTTTATTCACCTGGCATTCTTTCAAAGTAATTAAAAAATTAATAAATCTTCTTAACTATAAGTCTTATTATGTAACGATAATTCAGATTCACTATATAGCTCTGAGCAAGCATTATCAAAATGTTGCAAGGGACATATACTCTTATTTTATCATTATCGGTTCGCTACTATAATTTTTGGATGATGCTGACCTGAAAATGCTGATAAATACCATTGATACTTTCAAAAACTATTAATGATAGAAAAACAACTTTTTTTATTTTTAGAAAACTAATTCCACTTGGTAATCAGTTGGTGTGACGAGATTAATGATGGCAAAAAGTTTTAATTAAATATTTTGTCTAATTCATTTTTTCTAGTTTCTTCAAGAAAATATTTTTAAACTTGAAATATTGATAGACATATGAAGAATACAGCTATAAAAAATATACCGTTCTGTTCGTAGTGTTATTCAGTTTTCCAATTTTTTATTTATAACTTTATACATCTAGTTTCATAACAGAAATGAGCCCCCATTGCTTGAAAGAGGTTGCACTTATAAGAATTTTGCCTTTGCTTCATTTCTTAGTACTATCTGTTTACTTGCAATATCAGCAAAATTTTCAAACATATTAAAAACAATTCTATTATCCACACCTACTCAAAAATAGGCCGAATATTCACAATTCGATCATCAATCGAAAAATAACCAGGATGAATTATAAGAACAAGAATGAAAATCATTTGATGGTTTCTTCGAAAATGTAACGCATTTTTGTAAAAGATTTTTTTTTTCAAAAACGTTGATCAAAAATTGAAAAAATGTTACGTGACAAAATGTTACATTGAAAGGTTTATTTTATTAATTTTATGAAAGGATAGAAATCATTTTCGTGTTGTAAAAATCATATTTTCAGAAATTAAGAAGTAAAACATCAAAATTTTCGCTTAATTTTTAATTAAATAAGCAATTAAACTCCTAATTAAAATTTTAAAACAAAGCCCTGGTATGCACATTTTTAGCCTCCAAATTATATACAAACCAAATCTGACAGCTTGCATGTAGAAAGCTAATACAAATATACACTGAGTTTCCTTATTAGTAGAAATTTTAGGTATGTTTCTTAAAAAACGCCAGCTTTATTGTCATGTTATTTTTTTCTTCTGCTTTTTAATATAAAATTGCATTTAATAAATAAGATTCTTATTGGAGAAAAATAACAATTACTTCGATCGTTAATTTTACTTTTATGTGTATCAAAACATAGCTCTCCTTAAAAATGAATTACATTTTAAAATAGTAAATTCATAGTTTAATGATATTCAACAATTTATACAAATAAAAATAGAAATTTATAAATAATGCGATATTTCACTCATTTTTCTTGGTAATTAAGTGCATCAATATTCTAATGAGCATAGAAATCAAAATCAATAATATTGATTTCTGGAATAAAATAATTGCGCTTATTAATTAATATAAAATTTAGATAAAAGAAATTTAAGAATAGCCTTGGGTCGAAAGCAATTATTGTGCTACGCCAGTGTTTTGAAAACTAATTTGTGTGGAATAGAGAAATCTAAAATAATATTTTATTAGTGAAATCATTTTGGTTTTTTTATAAATTATAATTATTGAGAATCAATGTATAATTGTTTCTTTAATTAATTCTCAAATCTATGGCAGATCTTTTTAAATATTTCTGTTTAGAAAACTTTAGAGAACATGTTTATATATAAATCTACACTATAATTTTTTTAACTTCATGTTAAATCCATAGTGCAATTCAATTTGAAAGGATAATAAGAAAGTTTAATGATCTGAAAATTAAAAATGGAAAGAAAACACATTATTCATAGAAATTGAAAACTGTATTTATTTCTGCCTTTGTTGCTAATCAATCCGACAGGACTTTTACTATTAAAAAAATATTATAGGAAATAACGTCTTCTGATATATTATAACTGAGACTTAAAACAAGAGTTGTTTTCAAATTTTCCATGTATGATGATTTTTTTTCTATAGTGAATTCCCAACCTTTGAGATCAAGTTAAAAAGTTAATATTATTAGGGTCGAATCCTTATTGAATTGCTGAAGTTCCGATCAGAATCTGCTGAAGTGAAGACATTGTGAACAAAAAAATGAACTCTTCAACTTCGTAGCATTGTTTTCAAGAGAAATAGCCAAATATTAGTCCAAATGATGATGGATGTTAGCACTAACCAAAAAGGGACTAACAATTCGTTCCAAGAAACAATCTTGCATCCCGTTAAATTATATTCAAATCTCAGTTTGCATTCCAAATCACAAAACTTTCAAGGACTTCTAACTATCTTTGGTGACAAATATCTGAAGAAAAGCTTGTGTATTCTAAGAGTTTCGAACTCGCAAAGTTGGGGTACATAACCGTGAAAATAACCACAAGAAAAAAATTTACACTCGTGTCCGGAAGTCGTTATCTGGCTTATGAACTAACTTCCACATAACTTACCATTTACACAAAAATTATTCCCTGTTAGTCGTGTACTTATCTCATAGCCTACTGATTGAGCTGTTATTTAATAAATGATGAATTGGTATCCGCTAGTATGCTTTTAAAAGGTTAATTATTTTGCAAGTATTTTTTGTGCTTAAATCTAGGCTATTCTTTTAAGCTTAGTAAAGAGCTTGTTTCTTTGGGCAGTAACTGCCAAATACCGGTCTTCATTCAGCGTTGTAACTCGTCATTTAACTGTGCTGTCATCAAACTGTACTCTCATTAGCATCATCTTGGAATCGTTACTAAAGCCTAGAGATTTTCTGTGTTCCTTCTTTATTTTTACTGTTCTTTTTAATCGTTTTCAACGTTCATCGAGCTCTCGTTTCAAAAATTAATTTATAGGATTAAAAACAAAAAAAGAGTTTTCAAAATAATATCATTACTTAGCTGATAATTCTTTTACTGTTTGGCAAGAAAATAAATATATAAACATTTCCAATACCAAATGTTTCTTCAAAACATCTTTATGGTTATTTTTACCTATTTCAGATCAGAAAAGGCTCAATCTCGTAAGTAAACTCAATATTGTATAGGTATAAAGTATTTATCACGAAACAAATCTGTACAACTACAGAAAATCGATTGTATTTTGTGCAATTATCACTGCTAAAAACATAATCACTTATCTCATAATTGGATTATTTTTTAGAAATATCTTCTAAATTTATCGATGAGAAACGACAGAGATTTTCTGAATAAAACATAGAATTAAAATCGCCTGAATTCTCCAAGCTGTTATTTATTTTGAAATTAGAGAACACCATATTCTCTGAATAGAAATATATATCATTCTTTAATAAGAAAATACTGATCGATAGTTTCGAATTTCAATAAAAGCAGGACACACTTTCCTTTCGGGGGGAATGCAGTCGAAGAATCTCCTCGTCACTTTGATGAATGGATTTTTGATTTAGGAATGAAAATTTAGGAAGAGATCGGAACTTAAAAGCTTTTGGAGAAGTGACACACGTCATCTCCACTGAAAGGGAGGCTCTCGGAGAAATGGGGAAGGAGTGAATGCAGACTGAAGAAATCAGAGTTAATCGAAAAATATCTGGAGAGGAATTTGAACCCTTTATGGTGCAGTGTTCCTCTACATGATTCACCTAACTTCGCTCGCTTCTTAAATTGCGGAATTCAAATAAAAATATATGTTTAAGAATCACTTTTAACCTTCTTTTTTAATAAGTGATGATAACACTAATCAGGTTGATCCAGAATTTTCGGATATAGTATTCTAAACCAAATTTTTTTCAAGGAATTATCTTAGTTTTTTTTCTAGTAAAACTACTTATAATACTATTTTGTTGAGTGTATTTTAAGCTTTCTTTTCTATAAATATACTTCAATTTTTCATAGAAAAACTATGCTTATAATTGTTGGATAAAATTAGGTGTTCCATTAGCAGGAATCCAGCGTAGATAATGTTATGCCGGAAACCGAGCTATTGGACGCTATGCAGGAAAGAGAATAACCGTGTCTTCATATCCAGTTCTTTTTCTGCGCAAAATGAATTCGGTTTAACGAATAGTGTTGGAAAGTGTCAGAATTCTTAAAAATGTCCAACTCTTACAATGGTTTTAAAGTTTTGCTTATTTTTTTATCATATGAGACCATGTTCCTTGTTTGGTTTGATGTTTTTTGAAGCCTTAAAAGGAGTAGGCAACATTCTGTCGAAGCCACACGAAGCAACAAACTGGCGATTTATCGCTTTTGAGACATCCATTTTCTGCTTTTAGGGTTATTAGATAATAATGCAGAAGGCTGTCACATTCGGCGATTTATCACTAATTAGTTACAACTTGATCTCTAAGTTATTCATTCTCTAAATTCTTACGAATTTTCTGAATTAACTTAAATTATTAACCAGTCTAAACCGGTTTGAAACAATCACGAGACTATCAGATAAAGCAAAAATCAGATTCTCAAAATCGGCCAAGCTCCAAAACTTTGTTTGCCAGCTATTAAGTATAATCGTAGATTTCCTTTTTTATTACTTCAAATTTATTTTATCTGCAGCCTTTACACTCTGTAGTTATGCCATGTACAATCAATTTTGTTGCTTTAGTTTGCATGAGTTTTCTGCTCTTTATTTTGAGTTTCGCGAATGCTCGCTTCCTTTAACAGTATAAATATTTTTAATTATATAGATATATTATAGTTAATATATTATTTTAAGTATAACTGTGAATTTTTTAAAAAAATTAATTTTATTGATAATGACTCTGAGAGGTCAACTAAAATTTTCCCAAACACCAAAGGTATTTCAAAAATTGGCCTCGAATAGCAAATATGTTAACTCTTTTTAGCGAATCTGATTCTTGCTAAGTCTGCTTGCTACACAGGTTTAAAGAAGTATTTTTTTCCATTCAAATTCTATAGATTTTAGCAGCATGTACTGACTATCTCTCTGTATGTACTAACTCAAGAAACATCAGAACAAAAAAGCCATGATGGAGTGACGTGAGAGTGGTTTTGTCTATAAAACGGTGCGTTTGATATGTTTTGAGGAATATGACCTCTTGTTAACAAACGGCCCATTTGAATGCTGAAACCAATTTATATCTTTATACATGTGTACTTGTGATGTGTGAAATCAGTTACCTACTAAAAAATATTGCACTAAAAGGTTGTTGACCAATATTGCTCTTTAGAAATGCCACAAGCGTAATTTCTAGATAATGGAAAACCTCCTAAATCAAAGCTATAAGTACAATCTTCACGAAAATTAACGTGTGTACTCCTGTAGTTTTAAGTAGGTTTTAATTTAAACTCATAAATTTTTGTTAGTTTAAATTTTAAAGAGTAGAATGCCTCAAAGTGTTAAGACGTGTAAGATCGCGAAAAAATTCGCAGTTACTAATAAACCGTTGATTAAATTTGTATATAAAAAATTGTTAGGAAAGCTAAAGAACCCCTTCTGTCACAACCACTGGTCTGATTTCTACAATTGCATTTCAGAAAAAGTGTTCTCTATTCTTAAATACAATGCTCGAAAGAATTATAAGGAAAGAGAAAAATTGCATGGCATTGAATTCTTGTTTACTTGATCGCGGGCACGTACTTAAAATAAAAATAAGAAAAAAATTAAATTATTTCTTGTATATATTAATAAAAACTTCCAAATATAATATGATTAGAATTATATTTTAAATTTTAAATCCAAAGAAGGTTTTTAAAAAGAAAGGACGCTTATTTTCTTAAGGGCATTGATTTTCTTCCACAGGGATTACTAAATTTGCTTATTTGAAAACAGAAAATGACAGCCCGAGGTATAATGACTGGTTCATGAAACAAATCATGAATTCGCCGAATTTCTTTGTAACATTTTAAGCATTTAAAGGAAAGTATAGTGAGACAAACGAGCAGTTCCTTGACAGAGTGGATTTCGAATTTGATGGTATAGATGATAAATTCATGTACTAATTTTTATCCATCAAATAGTCATCTTCCTTTTCAAAAAATCGTGCTAACTTAGATTCAGACAGCCGGTTAGACAGGCTTCCACTGAATATATTTTGTCTCAAATTTGAAACGTAACTACAAATATTTTGTAAAAACAATATATTACATTTTATACGTCACACTCAAAGCGTTTTTGAGTTATAGTGTTGACAGATAGACAGACTACCAGACTGAATAATAAAAATACGTTTTTCGAATCATATATGTCTGAAAATGGAAATTTATCACAATCTCGAGTTCGATTTTTTTTATGACAAAAAATATTTTTGCTATGCTTAGAATAAGATAAATTTAAAAAAGATGATATCGTAATGATAACGAAAATAAAACTATATTTATGACACGATTCTTTAATAAATTATATTTAAATAAGCATAAACATTTAGTCTCAGTTTTTGATAGCAATTATTATTGATTTGCCAAAAACGCTTTCTTTACTTCTGGATTTTTGATTTCTTTTTTTTTAATTTTGATCTTTAATCTTACAAGGAAAAGGGAAGTAAAAGACTACAAGAATAATTTAATCAACTTCAAATATTTTACAATATCACTCTTTTGAGCAAATGCAGACACACAGTTACTTAAATTTTATCGATTTCAATTAATAAAACAATTATTCATCTTTAAAATAATAAATATTGTCTTATCTTTTTTTCCTGTTAATTAATAATAAAATTCCAGAAATTTTGTTGAGAAAAATAAGAACTGTATGGATGGATACGTGATATTTGTTGATGTCAACACTTACCCACATATCTATTTTGGATTGGTCGAATCTTCTATCTTGATTACTAATAGCACAAATAAACTATCTTTTTAGCTTTGTAAGTCAAAATATCTTCTAGTTTCTTTCGAAATTGTTGTGCGAATATTTGTATTACTTACACATTTATTACCAATTACATAATGATAATTATTTATTACTTAATTAAGATAAACTTAAGTAGTATTCAAATTAGATTAAGAGGTATAATCACATACACACGTATATTATATATATATATATATATATATATATATATATATATATATATATATATATATATATATATAGGCATGAATAAATTTATCAAATACTTACTTTTTTCAAATATGAAATGTATAAAGTATAAAAATTTTATAATCTATATTGATTTTTAGTGTTTTTAAAAGTACAGATCGTCAGACACTCCTCCCCCTACAGGATAATTGATATTTCCAAAAGCACAGACTAGCAGATGGTCAATTTCTAATCGGATTTGACTCAAAATTTAATAGGTGTCTGGATTATAGTTTTAATTATGTTAATCAAATTCCGTCTATCTAGCTACTTTCGTTTTATAATTAAATTATTAATTGACATTCGGACAGACAGAACGTATTTTACTCATAATTTGACAGGAATTTAGAGATTTGGTTTCAAAACCTAATACCAAATTTTATCTGTCTAGTTCAAATCATTCTTGAGGTATCTTTATCAGAGACAGACAGACAAACGAACATATTCCAAAAACGCATTTTTCGAACTCAGAGATGTCTGTAAAGTGGAGATTCGCCAAAAGCTCAAATATTTTGAGTTACTATCAAAAAGTTAGTTACAAATCTATCTCGAGCTTAAATATTTTGACAATTACAATACTTTATAGATACTAGATATACAAGAAAGTAAAAATGAAAGTCAGTTTGCGTTTTTTGAACCAGATTTCACCAGCGATCATTCTTGAAACATCGAACCATGCACCTTCCTTTCATTGATTTTCCTCCATGTGAAAATAATAATCCCTGAAAACCTTGCAAGAAAGGACCTAAATAACGACATCGCTGAAAGTCGAGACACCTACTGCCCAGCCATATGCGAAATATGATTTAGGAACTGCGGATGCCTCCCCTTCTTTTGCGTGATTGGTCATTTCGAGAAAGCAGTGGATAGACAATTTCCTTCCTTTTATTTCCAGATTCCTTTTATAACAATTTTAGACTTCCTTTTTAGAGTTATTAATATGATAATGTTTATATAGTGTAGTATTTATTATAGGCTGTAGTATAATATTTACTACAGTATAGTAT
>JAPMOQ010010593.1:3377449-3387868 GCA_026543055.1 Argiope trifasciata | reverse complement strand
AGTATTTATTATAGGCTGTAATATAATATTTACTACAGTATAGTATTAATTATCAGTTACAGTATCGTATTTATTATAGACTGCAATATAGTATTTATTATGTTACAGCATAATATTTATTATAGGCTACAATTTAGTTTTTATTATGTTATAGTATAGTATTTTTTATCAGTTACAATATTTGTTATTCTAACCTATAGCTTATTATTAGTATGCGCAATATACCCAGAACTTGAATTATAAAATTAATTTAATGATTTTAGCTAAATTTTGGTAAAGGGATTAACTCAAATTTAATTTCAGAAAATATTCTAGTAATGTAATTATGAAATATATTAAATACTGTAAAATTGAACTTTAATTTCAACGAGTGTGACTTCCTTGAGTTTTCTTCCTTTTTTTTAACATTTACAATCTGTAGGGCTTATGCCTGCCCTAGACACTTAAAATAATATAGCTTGGAATACGATAAAGGATAGTGTAGTCAATGAGTGGAATATGAATAGAAGCTAGATTTCTATTTCTTGAATGCCGCACTTGCTAGTTTTGTGCTTCGTAGTATGTAAAAAAGGGGTAAAAATATGCATTTTGGACATTATTTTTTCTGTTCATCGAAGCGTTGCTACAAAATTACAATTTTTGTAACAAGATTACATATAAAATTTTACTTTTTTCACTGTCTGAAATTCTGAATAACTGCGTTTTGTTGAGTGTAAGAATGCAGATCGACAGAAGGTCAAATCTTTGACAGATTTCATTTCAAAGTTTGATTTTTAAAATGCACTTTAGGGGTAAAATTTGTGGAGTAAACATTTTTAAATCATTTAACTTTGGTACTTGATTAATTGTATACAAATGGCTGCACAAACAGGTGTCCTGTGCATGAAATTTGTTGAAAATTGAATGGAATCAGCTGACTTGAAAAAAACCATGTACCGAATTTCATCTATTTAACTCAATACTATTTTAAAGTGAGCTTAGAAGCAAAAATTAACATAAAAACTGATATATAAACAATCAGACGTTATACCAAATTTTTTTCCAGTCTCGGTGAGATTTAAAACATGTAGACGGTCAAAAGCTGGAACTTAAAATTTCCGAAAATTACAATTCTTACTCTGTGTGTATTTCGTATGTTAAGAAGTAAAAAAAAATCATAAAGTATTGATAAAAGTATGGGAAATTGAAAGCTATACAAGAGGATATTCAAGCCACAATATGAATATTAAACGAAAAAAAATCCTTCATGTCTATTAAATTGCAATCAAACCTAGTTTGAAGAGTGTTATTTCGCAAAATGAGTGGAATAATGATACCGTGATGTCATATTCTGGATTGGCTTGATTCAGCTTGTATTCAGTATTTGTTTGATGTGAGCTTTTACACCTACATGTAAAACAGTTTGATCCGATAGCTTAGTTGAACGCTACAGCAATGCATTTGAACAAGTGCCAGTGCAGTTTTAATGCACAAGATTTTTGTCTGATATTACGATTACAGGATTAAATGCGGATAGCTATGACGATGAATTGTTGGAAAAACATAGCAAGAGCTACCCAAAAGCTTATGGAGCAGCATTTTGTGCCATACCAAAAAGCTGCTGAAGAGATTTGGGCAGGAGTGGGATAAATAATAGAGGCAACATAGCAAAAACCTTCCAATAAAAATCTAATTGTTGCTGAAAACATGAGAATCACTATACCCATGCTTTATATACCTTATATATAAGGTAATATATATACTTATATATAAGATACCTTATATACATTACTTTATATTAATAAACCTTGTCAAAGCAGTAGTTATCCATGCTTCAAATTCATTTAATGATAATGCAATGTGTCATATGTGAATTTTGAAGTTTAGTCAAAAACAAATGTCTGCAGACAGTTTTCGTGTAAAGAAAATTATGTTTTTAAAAATAATGAGCTACATTATTATAAATTTATTTGACTTTTTTCAGAATGGAAAGTAGTTGGATTCCTATGGCAAAAATTATTTCAAGAAACGAGTTGTTGTGGCAAGTTGCTAAGCCACATAAGAACTTCCAGACCGGAGAGTACACTTTTAGTTTAGAGGTTATGTTACGTGGCTACCAACCTAATGGGCCCGATATCGAACCCCAAGAAAGCACATTGCTGACTCTGGTTCCCTACTCACAAACGCAACTTTCGTGGCGCCTTCTACTGGTAACAAAAGTCGCCATAACGCTGGCTCGAAAAAAAATTCGTCGCCCACCATAACGCTTGGCATAATAAAAACGTTAATCACTCGTTATAATGTTTGGAGCTATAAAACCGTTCGTCATCCGTGTAGCTGTAAGTTCATAAGTGAAGGAGTATTTGACATTACGAATAAGATTCGGGAATGAATTAAACTCATTACACGAGGTGTCATTGTTTATGTAAAAACGTTAAGTGGGATTCCACCGTATTTTTAAAATCATTAAGCTAGATTCCACCGAACATGAAAAGTCATTAAATGAAGCTCCATCTTATATGTAAAATTGCTAAGGGAGGATCGACCGTATATTTAAAGTAGTCTTTCAATTTTTTTATTACTGTTATAAAACAAATTCAGAAAAAAGGAATCTTTTTTTCAGTTGGAAATATGAAAATCAAAATAAAACCTTGAATATCCAAAATATCTATACTTATAATAAAGCTCAATGTGTGTGTGTTGGCGCTCTACAGACCAGACCGTTGGACCTACAGCTACCAAATTTGGTACAAGTATACCTTGGAAGTCGGGAATGTGCACCTCGGAGCCCTTTTTCCCGAATTTTTAATTAGAATTTAAATTAATTAAAATTTAAGCGAAATTTCGACGTTTTTCCGCTATAACTTCTGAAAATATTATCGCACAAACACGATTTTTACATCAATTTAAAGATAAAAAAAAATTAGCTTTCTAATGGTATCGGTGTTTTAATGTGTAACTTAAGCTTTTATTTTTAACGAATTTTTAAAGAAATATTTTAACCATGTTTTTCAACAATATATTTCGGACAAAACAATAAAATTTAATCTGCACGAGCACGTCAAGGAGGAAAAATTAGGTTTTATTAGCGTGTTGCCATTCTATTGACGGAAGTTCAAACTAAAAAAAAACTATCATTGTAAATTAAATCTAAAGAAATACAACTTTTAGCACGTGACTGGATAAAATAAGAGAAATATAAAATGTGACATTTTCTAAAATAAATAATGAACGAGCAAAGGGAAAAAATAGCTTTTATTAGCTCTGTTGAAATCATACTGACAGAAGTTCAAATTAAAAAATAAATTAACTATGACTGCAAATTAAATCGAAAAAAAATGTAACATTCACCACGTGATTGGATGAAATTAAATAAATATTAAATGTTATGTTTTCTAAAAAAGAAATACAAGACAAAGGTTTCGATGATCGTTTGCAACATCTATATCATTAATTTAGTAAATCAGTATTACGTGACTTTCGAAGTTTAAGTATATCCGGCAGAGAAATTATAAAGAGAGCAAGGCACATAAGTATTTAATTGAAAATTTTAGACCCCATTACTCTTGGCGAATCAGCTGGTCGCCAAAGGCGTCTAGTAACAAATAATTCACCTCAGAAAAATTAACTCACAGTTCTTTTTTTTTTTGGTTTGCCTATACGCATTTTTTTTACAAATATAAGAGAAACCAAGATTATCATTAACCACTTTGCTACAGCCCCTAAATAAAATTTAGAACCAGAATTTTACACATTTTAAACAACCCTAGTGAACAACCAGAGGTCACATTTGAAAGATTTAATGTCCCATACTGGAACCTTTTTTTTATTCATTTGGGGTTTAAGCCGACGCTTTGAAGAACGCCTAGAGCATAAAGATGAAAAACAACCTCCCGGGTGCAATGTTTCATTACCTTTCGAAGAGTATATTTTTTGCTGGATCATCTTTGTAAATGTAGAGCCTTTACAGAAGCACGTGACGCAAGCTTCGATGGAGAGTTTTTAAATGATTTATAATTCCGATGTGAGTTATAAATCAAGCAGTGTTATATGAGGTACTTTTAAGAGGAAATACGAAATAATGTTTAGTTGAATGAAGTTTGTTGCTTTATATTGGCCAATATTTTAAAAATATTTGAAAGAGTTGACCAGTATTAAACAAATGTTAAATCTTCCAAAAATTATTGGTTGTAATCTTTAATAGAGGAACTAAAGGGTTCAAAATTAGAGCAAGATTTAAATTTTTTTGATAATTTCAATTAACTTTGCGCACTAACGTTATGGTGGTAAGTTCATAAGTCACATAACAACTTCCAGACCAGAGTGTACACTTTTGTCTAGGGGGCTATATTACGCGGTTACGAACCCAATGGTCCAGAGATCGAACCTCAAGAAAGCACATTGGTGACCTTAGTTCTGAACGAACAAAAACAATCCTTGTGGCTTCCTCTACCGGTAGCAAAAGCCACCATAAAGCTTGGCGCGATAAAATCGTTGATCGCCCGCCAAAAAATTCTTGGCTCACCAAGTATTTTAGTATTTTGTTAAAAAATACTTAGTGCATCAAGTACTTTATAAGATTGTTCGTCTCACATCCAACTCACTGAAGGGGAGAAATGTGGTGGTAAGTTCATAAGCCACATAACAACTTCCCTACCGGAGTGTACATTTTTGTCTAGGGGTTATATTTGATGGCTACGGACCCACTCATCCCCAGTTCGAACCTCAAGAAAGCACAAAGTGTTGGACACCCTATTAAAAAAACCATTTCACAGCCGAATGCTTAGGATTAATAGAAATGAAGAGTTATGCTATAGAAAAAAGAGTTAACTCAAAATTTGAATTAAATAACGCAATTATTATTCTTTAAATTGTTCTACTTTTATTGAATCGTAACATTGTTATGTATGGAATAACACATAGTGCAAATGGCTTCATAATGGTAAATGGCAAATCAGAGTGTACACTTTTGTCTAGGAGTTAAGTCACGGGGCTACGGAACCAATGGTCCCTAGATCAAATGTCAAGAGAGCACATTGTAGACCCCGGTTCTGACTAACAAACGCAACCTTCAGGGCGCCCTCTACCGGTAGCCCCATAAAGCCACCATAACGTTGGCGTAAAAAAACGTTCGTTACCAGCCATAACGCTAGGCGAGATAAAAACGTTAGTCGCTTGCCATAACGCTTAGAGCGAAAAAAAATTTCGTCTCCCGTGTGGCAGTAAGCCACAGGGTGTTTGGCATTACGGCATTTTTGACATATTTGGCATTATTCTTTAAATTGTTATAATTTTATTGAATCGTAATAGGGTTATGTATGGAATTACACATAGTGCAAATGGCTCCCACGGTTTCGCTTGCACATACGCACACTTTTCTAGAAATTTTTCTTGATCATTTTGCGTATACGTGGCTGAATTTCACTGAAGCAGCGTTGAATTTCCTCCTTCAATGCTTATGCACCTGTTAGCATAGACCTTTGATTTCGAATAACCACATAAAAAGAAATTCAATGTTTTTAAATGACACGATCTAGTGGGTCAATACTAAAGATTTTTAACTGTGTCTTCCAGAATCTCATTATTTTTTAAATATTGTTCAGTAAAGAAAACAACGATGCTCTGTCTTGTAACACTCCATCCTTATTAACCCTAAATTACCATTTGCCAAATGATTTTTTAATAGGGTTTCCAATATTTTAAGGTATCCGACTACGCTCAAAAGAAAAAATTTAAAAAATTGGATTTTTAAAAAACACATGTTTTTTAGATGTTATTGCCAATTAAAATATAGAATAATATAAACACAACAAAATTATTTGAGAACGTTATATATTTTCAGAAATAGGAAAATGTGAAATAAATTTTAATGAAATTTAACCAAAACGATTAATACTCTACACAAAACTGCAACGCAGCAATCCTATATTTATTTGCATACAAGTTATAGAGTATAATAATGAACGAAATGAACCAAAATCTAAGAAAATGTTTGAAATGCAAATAAATTATGGGTATAAACATACGTATATACACAGATGGGAAAAAAAATCCCAATCCCAAGAAAAAATTATTGTACAGTAATGAAATTTTAGGAATACATTTGTCTAGATAACATATTTAATTGATTAAAATTTCAAGATCACAGGTAGAGCCATTTCAAATGTGAAATGAACCAACGAACGGCTATCACTGAAACCAAGGCAGAATCGGCTTTCATCAGAAAACACAACAGATCTCCACTCCGTCCTCCAATGAGCTCTAGCTTGACACCACTCACGTCGCAAACGGCAGTGGTTTAGAGTCAGTGGAATGCACTGTACCGGGCGTCTGCCTCGGAGCTGTCATTGAAGTAACCGATTTGTAACAGTTCGTTGTGTCACTGTGGTGCCAATTGCAGCTCGAATATAAACACGCCTACCAAATTTCGTTTATCTAGCATAGCTCCATCCTAGTGTAGGATTTTTTTTCCATCAGTGTATATGCATTTTCTCCATAAAGTTGCAACTTTTCTAAAAACTCCAATAAATGAATAATTTTCCCTCTAACAATAAAACTTTTGGTTCATTTCAATGCCCATATTATTCAAATCGCGCGCTGATATGTTTATGCGAATACCTCTATTAGTTTTTGAAGTATTATGTTAACGATAAAGAATTTTTATGAAAATTAAAGCTTTCAGAAAATTGAAAGACAAATTTTAGCTGAAAAAAAATGTTACCCTGGATGATAAGCCAGGCCTTCCTTTTCCTAGAAAAGATAAACAGTTTTGAAAAGAGGAAAGTCTGAACTAGAAGAAATAACAATAAAAAATAATTCTCCAATGTGATCGATAGCCACTGTTTTAAACGTAGTCAGATACCTTAATGCAAAATTGATAAAAGATTCAAATCTTGCTTTAATTTTGGATCGATTATCAAGTAAAAATTCAGCTTCTTTTGATGATCTTGCTTATGATCGTTTTTTTTTTTTTTCATAGTACGTAAAGATAATCGAGTATATATTTTGGACACATTTTTGGTTCTTTCATTGAATCAAAAATCTGTCACAAAGCTAAAATTTTAGTAATAATATCATACTATATACCGAATTTATTTTATCTAAAACATAGTGTTCTCATGATTCGGGGATTTTTATGTTCCACATTCAAAAATATCAAAATGTAAGAAAAAATATACTTTTATCCGTCTCTTACGAAGCTTTTCAAGCAAAACGAAGCATTACGAAATGAATTAGTGCACAAAATATAGGAATCATTAATCCAATTACGGTTTAATCATCATTTTTAATTTTTTGGTTTAGATTAGATTAGTTATATTAACGTCCCATTTTGAAGCAACACTAGGACTATTTGAGGACGGACCTTGAATATTTGAACAGTGGTCAAATGAAGAGGACGACTCCTTAGATGGCAACCCCAAATTTCTACAACACAAAAGCGGGTTTATATTTTCTGGACTAGGACATGGACACAGATAAATATTTACAATGGTTATTTACATATTTCTTTCAAGTGCATGGAATAATATTCATTTGTATAATATTCAGGATTTCTTCATTATTCATAATTTACATACATCTTTCGTTCGGTTTTTATTTACACTTCAACAGAAAACTTAAACTTACATCTGTTACTGGGGATTCATGGAATTTTTTCATGACGTTACCAATGAGCGCATGTGCCTAAGAGTTAATTAATATTTTGTTTAAGTTCTGAATCCCAACACATTATTTGCAGATCGACAAATATCCAATGTTTGGTGTATTTCATTCAAAAATTTATATAGATTAAGATTTTATATGTTAAAATTGTAAACAAATTTTTTTACCCGTCGTTTTTTTTAAAAAAAGATTTGGACACACTTACATTTTGGGTAATAATCCTTATCAAAAGAACATGAAAACTAAGATATCCAATCTTAGTTCTGGCATTACTCAAGAGACGAAGCTCTCTGTCTCTTTGGAATTCCGAATTTTCAGACTTTTTTGCGGTTTTCTTCAAACTTAAATAATTGGAGCTACATCCATTTTGCAGCAAACCCTTCAATTGTTTTTTTTAATAAAATACTAATAATCACTTACATTTTATGATTTAAATCGGCTAAATGAGGCTTCAGTGAGAAAAATTAAGAACATAAATACTAAATGCATTTGTTTTTTTAATATTTTACGAATACTGTCTTTCAATTGTTACCGTATTGTCATTCAATTATGAAAAAAACCTTTGCTTTAGTAAAAGTAGCAATTAATTAAAAGAAAGCTTGTTGTTTTTCGCAGTGCTAATTATACTTAAAAATGTGAGATCCTTCTGGAAGAGAAATAAATCCTTCTAATTAACACGTATTTAAAGAAGATTTGTTATACCATTTGTTTCAATTATTTTTGGAAAGGAAGCAATTTTATTTTGCTCCCGAGGGCAGAGTTCAGATAAAATGTTTTCTTTGTGACTTACCACTTGTCCTGAATCTTGTAACTATTGGGAATTTATTGCAATTCTTTCTCTAAACATTTTTTTAATTATATTTACAATGGAAAATATATTCGAAATCTTTTAAGAAAAAAATGATAAGGAATAAAAGCCCAATAAGTAATACTTTGTTCAATATTTAAAATCTTTTAGAAAAACAAGTAGCATACTGCAGATAAAAACAAACAACTTATACATCTGGGTTACAGAACTGTGATTCTCCGAACATTTTTTATCCTAAAACAGATAATTTTTCAAAATTTTGAACTGGATATTTAAATTATCGAAACTTTTCAATAATTTAACAGCATTCTTTTTCGGGGTTTTAAATATTCAGTGAATCTTAATAATAAAAACGAATGCTTGTCTTCATCCAAGGGGAGAAATCCAAACAGTTTCAATTATACTAAACACATCTTAACGAACAGCATTCTTTCCACACCGTAGATAATCAAAGGAGGGAAGCACTGTGGAAAGAAAACAAGCAGCTAGAGTTGTCGCCAAATGATTGACCAATCTTTCGAACCATCAGCTATAATTCCCCCGTATTTCGCCAATATCGCCTCGGCATTGGTGCGACATCGGATATTTTTTTCTGTTGCCTCTGAATGTCGCTTTTTCATTGGTGAGAAATTTCAAGGCGATTTTTGTGAAAACGACCGATTCAAAGCAATCTCCCCACACTCCCCTCAAGGTCTGAAAAATCGCTTTTTTTTAGGTGGTGCTATGCGAATATATTTTACTAATTCACCATGTATATATTGGATTTTGGAATTCAACTAGCAATGCGTGCTATCATTTCTAGAAATTTGATAAGTGTAACATTTTATTATTATATATTTGTAAATAGCATAGTATTTATTCATCATTGATATCTCTCTCAGTAGTATAAGGCATTCTTTTTGGCATTTGGATAGAAAGCAGTACTGTACGAAGTTTAACTTTTAAATTAATAAACTTACATAAACCCCAAGTTTAAAAGTAATATGAAGGACAATTTGGGATGGAAACAAACAACGTCAAATACAGTCAGATGATGAATACTATACCTGAAATGGTAACCCTCTTTCTAAGTTCTGAATCCCACCCAAGGGATGATTCGCAGTAAGAGGATTTAACTCAAGCAGTCAGATTTAGCATGCACCAGCCCGAATATACGACGGGGTTTTGCTCGAGTCTGGTTTCAAGTTGCCGTCCTGGCATAGGAGTCCCGGGTTCAAATCCCAATTCAGGCATTGTTTGCTCTTCTATGCTCTATATATGAGTAGTGTGAATGTGGCTCTTTACAATAAGGGATTGTGCATGTGAATGTGAAGCATGAAGTTGTCAAGTCATACTCTTGGCCCTAATTGACGCTACTGAGAAAACAAGGGACACTCATTTAGGCTTAAATCGCTGACAACTTTTTGTCAGCGAGCTTGTAAAGTGCCATAAGTAACAACAACAAGTTTCAAGCTTGAAACTTCCAGGTTTATTATTTATAGTGTTATGGAAACGTATTTCTGGATTTTTCTTGACCATCTCACTAGGAAAGCAATGATCAATTTATTTGAACGAATCGAATTATAATTAAATTCTAAAAATGTAAAAATATATTAAAAAGTCCGTAAATCCCTGAAAATCAAATAATTTAACGGAGTAATTTAGATAAGGGGGTAAAAACGTGACACCTGCTTGAAATTGCAAGGGGTTTTACTGAAACAAAAAAATTATCTAAAACAGCCAACAGAGGGCTCTTCATATGATGACAAAAGGAACAATTAGCATAAAAATCTATTTTCAGCTAAGCCTATGTTCTTTATAACAAATACTTAACATGTCGATTGTCAATCGTCAACAATACCTGTAGTCGAAGGAATGTTGTGAGAAAGCACTGTGCAGTATATCTATAGATGTGACAAGAAAATGTTGTCGGATGTTATCTTTTAACATTATTAATGAATTTTATTGATCACTTTTTTTATCTTTAAACA